>SKCR01019212.1:0-43803 GCA_019454045.1 Zanthoxylum bungeanum
AAAGAAAGGAGATGCAACCAAGAGACTTGGCCGACATTAGTATAGGACCTCAATGCCCGACTGGACGTATTTCACGTCCAAACCAAGCATGTCGCGTCCGACACAAAAAAAAATAAACATGGTAAAAGGTGCCTTCAGGCATTTCCCACAAAGGGGGTGACCTTTAATCCAATGTAAGTAGCCATGCGCAATGACAAATAATGATAAATAAATAAATAATGAGCGAAAATAAATAACGGAACATCAAAAGAAAAGTAAATAACGGAATAAGAGAAAAGAGATGCGACCAATAGACTTGGCCGATATTAGTATAGGACCTCACATGCCCAGCTGGACGTATTTCACGTCCAACCAAGCATTCCGGCACAGCAAAATAAACATGGTAAAGGGTGCCTTCAGGCATTTCCCACAAAGGGGTGACCTTTAATCCAATGTAAGTAGTCATGAAAGTGGCAAATAACGATAAATAAATAAATAACGAGCGAAAATAAATAACGAAACATGAACAAAAGTAAAAGCAGATGAATAATAATGATAAATGAAAATAAATAAATAGAAAAGATAAATAGCAACAATGAATAACAAAGTAAATGCAGAATAAAAAAGATAAAGATAAATAATGACAGTAAATAAATATAAAAAAGATAAATAATAAAATACTAGAGAAATCAAATGTGACCAATGGACTTGGTCGATTTTAGTGCGGGGTCTCGCATGCCCGGTTGGACGTATCTCACGTCCAACCAAGCATGCCGTGTCCGTGATAACGAAATAAATATTAAAAGAGAGGGCCCTCAGGTCTTACCTTTTAAATCGCTTCTTTGAGACGTCGCCGAAAGGGTTGATGCTTCGCTGTTTCTTCTGGTTTACTGGTTCAATATTTTTTTAACTCACGTTTTCACTATTTTTGGGCTGCTGTTTTCTCTGTTTTTTACTGCTGTTTCCAAGCTTATTTTTGACTGGTTTTGGGTGATTTTTTGGGACTGTTTTAGGGGTTTTAGGCTATTGTATGGGGTGGTTCAAAGGCCGATTCTGGACTATTTTCAGGGCTGTTTCGGTGGTCAGAGAGGCTGTTTTTGTTACTGGTTTTGGCATTAGTTGAGAGGTTCACGGCTTAGGGGTTGTTGCTGTGTCGGTTGAAGCTGGCTGTGTCGGTTTGTGGTATGAAAGGATGATGTGTGTGTGTTATGTGAAGAAGGGACGTGTGTGTGTGTTTGGTGTCTTTGTTTCACGTGTAGGGCTGCATGTGTTATTTGTTTGATGTCGTGGCTCTGGTTCACGTGAGGAAGTGTAGATTTTGTTGCTTTGTCGGTCAGTGAGCAGTTCGTGGCTTTTGTGTTGTTTGGCTGGGGTTTGTGGCTTTGTATGGGTGGCGTGAATGTCTTGTTGGCAGTGCGCTGGTTGTAGGGGTTTAAGGTTTTGATTTGAGAATTTAGGGTTTTTTGTGATTCACGTGGCCTGTGTGTGAAGCCGTGGAGGGTAGTTCGTTGAGCAAGGTGGGTGGTTTGTAGTCTGCTTGTTAATGGCGTGATGAAGGGTTGCGTGTGTGGAGAGAATAATATCTTAGGGTTTCTTGTTGTTGGTTTTCCGAGTATGAGTGTGTGCGAGAAGAGAGATTGGAGGAGAGAGGCGAGAGAGAGGTAGGAGATGGAGTTATGAGAGGTTAGGGTTCGGTTGTTGCCATGTGCCTAGGTTATGTTTATGTGTGTTTAATTTTGCTAGTGGGGGGCAGTGGGTGGTTGCCATGAATGTGAAAAAGCCAGCCCCCTCTAGGGTTTGGATATGTTATGCTTTTATAGTTATAAGCTAGGGTTTTCTTCCTTGTTCTTGGCTAGGGTTTTCTTGTTGTCATGTGTGTGTGTGCCGCCCCTCTCCCACTTTGGTCAAGATTTTCCTTCTAAATTTGGGGGATCCAATCTTGGCTAATTTGGAAGGGGATTTGAATGGATTTAGCAAATGTTTTGCATGAGGTTTTATTATTTTGGAGAGGGCTTGGGCGTGTGGGTCTTGTGTGATGGGTAGGATGGGCCTTGTGTGATGTGGGTGTGTGTGGTATGGATAAATTAGCTTTCATAGGTTGCAAGGGTTTTTGGCCGAGGCTAAGGTTTAAAACAGAGATTGACTAAGCGAACCCGAGGCTAGCTAGTGAGTTCAAATCCGAAGAGGTATTAATTTTAGAGTTTTCCCTTCCGACATTCGTTTCTCGCGACTCCCGCGACTTATCAGGTAGTGCCTCCATACGAGGCTCATCATTGGGCGTTATACAAAAATAAAGTGCTTACAATGGTTCCTCTTGTGTTATGCATTTCTTGAATGTTGTATTAGTGCTATAACAAAATCTGATAAAAAGGACTCAGTTCAGTGGGTTCGTGTAGCGTTCATAAACGCGTTCGAACAGTAAACAGAAGGTTCGCGTCCGTATAGCGTTCGAGAACGCGTTCGAACGGAACCAGACCTGATGCATGATGAAACTAAGAAAATGTGTGCGCGTTCACGTAGCGTTCGATAACGCGTTCGAACGGTAAACAGAAGGTTCGCGTTCGTGTGGCGTTCGAGAACGTGTTCGAACGAAACCAGACCTGATGTATGATGAAACTAAGAAAATGCGTGCGCGTTCGCGTAGCGTTCGAGAACGCGTTAGAACGGTAAACAGAAGGTTCGCGTTCGTGTGGAGTTTGAGAACGCGTTCGAACGGAACCAGACCTGATGCATGCAACACATATAGAGACAATTAAATCCACAATGTAGGACCTCACGTATCCGATTGAACTCATCTCGCATCCAATCAAATATACACTATCCGACGCGGCAAAACATCATGGTAAATGATTTTAACCCCTCAAAATAGATGACCTTTAATCGCACTTACTAAGCCCATGCGCAAACAACACAATACATACATAAAGAAGTAAAGACAACGATATCGGACTTCGTGTATCCGATTGAACATCTCTCACGTCCAATCGAATATACATTATCCGGCGCGGCAAAGTATCGTGGTAAATGATTTTAACCTCTCAAAATAGAGGACCTTTAATCGCACTTATTAAGCCCATGCGCTTTATCTTATCATAATACATATAAAAATAAAAGAAACAATATCGGACTTCGTATACCCGATTGAATACATCTTACATTCAACCGAATATACATCAACCGGCGCGGAAAAACATCGTGGTAAAGAGTTTTAACCCCTCAAAATAGGGGACATTTAATCCAACTTACTAAGCCCATGCGCTCGATCACATCATTACGCAAACGAATAACATGCAGAAATTAAATAACGAATAATAAACACATCAAAACACCATGAAATGAAATATGCGTCGTTTACTCAAGTGGTACATGGAGTTGTATCCCGAGTACAGATCATACTACCGTCCATTCGGAATCGGCTATGAAATTTATGTCCGGGTGTAGGCACTGCATTTTTGCACATAAGTCCCTATGATGAGTCTCATTTGGAGACACTACCTTTTAAGTCACGGAGGTCACGGAAAACGGACATCGGAAGGGGAAATTCAGAATAAACAAGGTTCGCTGTTTTCGTTCGTGCTGCGTTCGTGTATGCGTTCGAACGACAAACAGATTGCGGGCGTTCGTGCCGCGTTCGAGGAGGCATTCGAACGGTGTCGGTAGTTCTGGTTTTGCTGCTAGCCTCACATTAAGCCCAATTCGCCCAAGCCTTGGCCCACACGCCCAAGCCCACTTAAAACACATATTTAACACATGGTGAAATCAAAACAAATCTAAAAATCACATACAAATTAAAATAAACATTAAATCAATCAAATGTATTAACTTCCTAACTAAACAAAACCACATACTAAATTAAAAAGATATCATGCCTAATTAAAATCAGTTTATAACAAATTAAAGATATTGACTTCCTAATCTAAACCAAATTTGTCCCCCCTCAATCTAAACCTTCCCTTGTTGAATACCAAATCAGATCCTCCTTTTAAATGCCAAAATCCCTTCCTTGTGAGACAAGGTGAAGCCCTAGCCATTCTCTATATAAACAACCCCTAACCAAGACATGCACTCCCCTAGCTCATACACAAGACTTACACGAAAATCACAACACCAAGAGCCCTAGCCACTCACGGCAATAGCAAGAAGAAAAACACAAATAATTCTTTTCATCTCCCCCACTCCACAACCGAAAATAGCAGCCCCTAAACCTCCACACATCACCGAAAATACACCCCCAAACAGCAGCCCCTTTCCACCGAAAACAGTAGCCCCTACACCTTCTAGCACCCCCAAAACAGCAGCCAAATCCTCTTAAAACAGTCCCTAAAATCCTCAAAACAGTAACATAAAAACTGCATTTATAATCCTTAAAATAATCACAAAGACTGCACTAAAAACCAACAAAAAACACTCGAAACAGTCTGTGGAAACGCCAAACAGTAACATGAACAGTGAGTGGAAAATACAGAGGAAACATCAGCAAAACAAAACAGCAGCAAAAAGATGGAGAACGACGACTCAAAACAGTAAGACAACGAACGAGAGCAGTGAACCAATGAACCGGAAGAGTTGCGGAGCATCCACCCTTCCGACGATCGTGTACCGTACATCCGAGAGGTGATTTAAAGGTTAGACCTGAGGGCAATTTTCTCATTAGTTTATATTCATCTTTTGATTATTTATTGAATTCTATTCGCATGAGAGTCGTTTGTGGATGTATGTTGTGGCTTGAATGAAATGGAAAATGTATCGCCTCTTGTGGTATATAGGATGGAAACCCGGACATAAATTTCATAGCCGATTCCGAATGGACGGTAGTATGATCTGTACTCAGGATACAACTCCACGTACCACTTGAGTAAACGGGCACACTCTTGTTTTATGTTGCTTCGGTTTATTTATTTTTTGTTATTTGAATTCTGAATGTTACTTTTGTATGCATGATTCAATCGAGTGCATGGGCTTAGTAAGTCGGATTAAAGGTCGCCTATTTGGAGGGGTTAAAATCCTTTACCACAATGCTTTGCCGCGCCGCTTGATGTGTGTTTCGGTTGGATATAAGATATTTTCAATCGGATATACTAAGTGTGATATGATTGTCTTTATTTTTGTATGCATGATGTGATCGAGCGCATGGGCTTAGTAAGTGGATGAAAGGTCCTCTAATGAAGAGGTTAAAATCCTTTACCATGATGTTTTACCGCCTGATTAACGTATATTCGGTTTGAATGTAAGATGTGTTCAATCGGGTACATGAAGTCTAAGGTTATTGTCTTTATTTTTATATGCATTGAGATAAGCGCATGGGCTTAGTAAGTGCGATGAAAGGTCCTCTAATTGAAGAGGTTAAAATCCTTCGCCACGATGCTTCACCGCGCTTCGTATTTCGCTATTTGCTTTTTTATGTATGTATTGCGTCACATTTTGTGCATCAGGTCTGTTCCCGTTCGAACGCGTTTTCGAACGCTATACGAACGCGAACCTTCTGTTTCCTGTTCGAACGCGTTTTACAAACGCTACTCGAACGTGCATGCATTTTGTTTCATCAGGTCTGGATCCGTTCGAACGCGTTATCGAACGCTATACGAACGCGAACCTTCCGTTTCCCGTTCGAACGCATTTTACAAACGCTACTCGAACGCGCATGCATTTTGTATCATCAGGTCTGGTACCGTTCGAACGCGTTATCAAACGCTACACGAACGCGAACCTTCTGTTTACCGTTCGAACTCGTTTACGAACGCTACAAAAGAACGTGCACACACTGAACTAAGTCTGTCTCATCTTATTTCTTGCACAACTGCCTTTTGGGTGATCTCCCTTGCATTATGTAGCCAATCATATTATTTGTATTCCTGCATTTATCCATTCGATGTGTTCTTGGGATGATATTCAAGCATGATTAGGCTGTTAGCAGTTATTTGGTTAATATATTCATGAGATAGTACGCAGCATGATTAGGTTGTTCTTAGTTTTCCCTACCATATGATTGAGAAATGTTCGTGAGATTGTCATGTGATGTTGCATGTTGTGATGATTAATTTCATGCATGTGGATTTAGAAGCATGATACTCTTTGGAAATAAGTGTTACTTAGGCCTGATTAAATTATTACACAAATCCTTTCATTACAAGTGACATAAGTAAGGGACCATTCCGAACCCAACGGTTTGAGGTTTTCCATTGCGAGGGGTGAGTGCGTCCTTAAATCTCATTTTCCGGTTCACACCGGGTGGCGACTCCATTATTCTCCGGTTTAGTCCCCCCATGGCTACTCCGTACTCCCAACCGGGCCGAGCCCGGGACACAGCATGCGTCGCCCTAGATCTTGTGTCCCACACCGGGTTTCCATCCTATATACCATAGAGGCGACACATTTTGCATTCATTCAAGGGCCACAATCATGCACTAATAAACGACTCTCATGCGACAAAGATGAATAAAACAATAAAAAAAATATATGGAAATAATAGGAAAAGTACCCTCAGGTCTAACCTTTTATGTCGACTCTCGAAAGTACGGTGCACGGTCGTCGAAAAAGGGGGAAAACGCTCCGTAACTCCTTCGGTTCACAGGTTCACACCTTTCCTTGCTGTTCCACTGCTCAAGCTACTATTTTTTACTCCGATTCGCTGCTGTTTCGACTCCGATTCGTTGCTGTTTTGCTACTGTATTTCTGCTATATTTTGGTCACTGTTTTCTGGTGTTTCTAAAGGCTTTAAGTGCAGTTTTTAGTTATTGTTTTAGGGATTAAAAGTGCAGTTTTTGTTGGTCACTGGTTTAGGTGATTCAGGGGCTGTTTTCTTAGGTATTTCGGTGATATGAGGGCTGCTGTATAGGGTTGTTTCGGTGGTGTTTCGGGTTGTATGTTTTTGGGAATGGAGAGGTTTATGGGGCTGTGATTTTCGGCTAAGGGTGTATGAGGAGAAGAGAAATATTTGCTTGCTGTATGCGTGTGAGTGATAGAGAAGTTTTTTTTTTCTTGTATCGATTAGCTAGGGCCCTCAAGGGTTGGAATGGGTTTCTTTTATAGGCAAAGGGCTAGGGTTAAATCTTGATTGACAAGGAATGATTTGTGTATTTAATGGAGGATATGATTTGTTTTAAACAAGGAAAACCAAAGATTGAGGGGGGACAAAATTGGTTCAATTTAGGAAGTTAATATATTAATTTGTGTTGTTTGGGCATAATATTTGTTAAAGGAATACAATATTTTTGATTGGGAATATAATTGGTTGATTGATTTTAATTAGGCATGATTTATTTAATGTTTTATTTAGTTTGGTATATGATTTAATTAATATTTTATTTAATTTCCCATGCGTTAAATATATGTTTTATTATTTGGGATGTTTTATGGGCTTTGGTGGGCTAATTGGGCTTGGGTGTGAGGCTAGCAGCAACACCAGAAATACCGACACCGTTCGATGCCTCTTCAACGCTACACGAACGCCCGTAATCTGCTTGATGTTCGAACGAAGTAACGAACGCAGAACGAACGAAAACAATGAACTTGTGAAATGAATTTGATGACATGTCTATTCTGAATTTCCCATTCCGACGTTCGTTTCCCGTGACTTCCGTGACTTAAAAGGTAGTGCCTCCAAATGAGACTCATCATAGGGACTTATGTAAAAATGCAGTGCCTACTGTCGCCCCCACTTTGATGGGACTTTGTAATGTGTAACAGTGACAATCCTATCAAAGTTATGCAATGCATTTTCACTTACCTGGTTCGCCAGCTGCCACTTGACTTGCCTGCTTCTCGACTGAGTAGATGCCGTAGTGGACCTCGATCCTGGGATGCATTCTAATAGTTGCAACCGACAACGGGGGTCTCGACCCTGGGACGCATCCCGATACCGCTGACAAAAAGTAGGTCTCGACCCTGGGACGTATCCCAACACTAACGATGCAGGGGGCCAACGACCCTGGGACGCATCCTGATAATTGCAAACCGATAACCTGGGCCTCAACCCTGGGACGCATCCCGATAACGTTGCCAAAGGTGGGCCTCGACCCTGGGACGCATCCCTGAAACTGCTGGTGATATGGGTTACAACCATGTGACGCATCCCCAAAACTGCTGATGACGTGGGTTACAACCCTGTGACGCATCCCCAAAACTGCTTATGACGTGGGTTACAATCCTGGGACGCATCCCCAAAACTGCTGATGACGTGGATTACAACCCTGGGATGCATCCCCAAAACTACTGATGTGGGCCTCGCCCCCTAGGACTCATCCCCAAATCTGAAATTGCGCTGACGTTGCTTTTGATTGGCTCATTTTTGCCGCTTCCTCTTTTCTTCTTCGAACCTGCGAACACAAAACAAAACAAACACGAAGAGAATGCAAGGTATGTTACGTGTATGCATGCATGTGTTTCTTATCCCGTCGGGTTAGGCCTTCTGCCGAGTCTTCTATTCCTTAGGCAAAATACTGCTTCAATCTGTCTACGTTGATCGGCTCAGTGAACTCATTTCCTTCCAAGTCTGACAGTCTCACTGCTCCGTTTCCCATTACTTTCTGCACTATATAAGGTCCTTCCCAGTTAGGTCTGAACTTTCCTCTCGGATCTGTAGTCGACGGCCTCGACTGCTTAAGTATCAAATCACCATTTCTGATCTTAGTGGGACGTACTTTCTTGTTGAATGCTCGGGCCAGTCTCTTCTGATACAACTGCATGTGATACAAGGACTTCATTCTCTTCTCATCCAGCAGTACTAACTGATCAAACCTCCGTGCAGCCTATTCTTGTTCCGGTAACTCTGCCTTTGCTAATACCCTCATAGACTGTATTTCCACTGGCAGTACTGCTTCCATTCCATAGACCAAAGAGTAAGGCGTGGCCCCTGTTGCTGTTCTTACTGATGTTCTGTACCCCCATAAAGCATATGGTAGTTTATCTGCCCAATCCTGCAGTTTTCTGTCATCTTGGCTAAAATTGTCTTTATTGTCTTGTTGGCTGCCTCAACTGCCCCATTTGCCTGTGGCCTATACGGTGATGACTTGTGATGGCTTATCCCATATTTCTGTAGCATTGCCTTGTCTCTCTTGAAACTGAACTCCGTTGTCCGTCACTACATGGTGTGGCATACCGTACCGACAAATGAGATTCCCGCTATGAACTTTCCATCTGCTTCGTTGTAACGTTGCGAATGACTCGGCTTCCACCCCATTGAGAAGTAATCTACTGCCACTACTATGAAGCGATGCCCATTCGATGCATTCGGTCGAATCTCTCCAATCATATCAATTCCCCATGCTGAGAAAGGCCACAGCTCTTACAGCCCATGTAACTCTGTGTGCGGAAAATGATTCAAATTGCCGTGTGCCTGACAATTATGACAGTGCTTTACCATCTTCGCACAGTCTGTCTCCATGGTTGACCAGTAAAAACATTGTCTCACTATCTTGCGGGACAGATTCAGCCCATTCATGTGCGGACCACATACCCCGGCGTGTACTTCTTCCATTACCTGCTGAGCCACTTCTTTTCTCACACATTTCAATTGAATACCGTTTGCTTGCCTCTTGTACAGTTCCCCTTTCAAAATCACATACTGGGAAGCTAACCTCTGAATGACTATTCTGTCTTTTCTGCTTGCTCCCTCTGGGAGTTCCCCACGTTCCAGATACCTCTGAATGTCATAATACCAAGGTTTTCCATCGTCGACCTCTATTTCCAGAATTCTCTCTATCTCATAACAGGTTTGCTTGCTGTCGTCAGTATCAACGGTCTCATCACTAACTTTTCTGGATTTCCCAAGTCGCTGCAAGTGTAGCTAATGCATCTGCCATCTGATTCTCTTCTCTCGGCAAGTGCTGGAACTTACAATTGGGGATAACCTGTGCCAATTTTCTGAGGTGAAAAAGGTAAGGTTTCAACCGTTCTTCTTTCAATTCCCATTCTCCTCGCATCTGCTGGACTACCAACATAGAATCTCCGTAGACTTCCACACTTTCGGCCTTCAAGGCTATCAATGCAGTCAAACCAAAAGCACATGCTTCATACTCGGCCATGTTGTTTGTTACTCTGAATGTCAACCTTTTGGCCAAAGGCAAGGTTTCTCCTTCGGGGGTCACTATCACAATCCTAATTCCGGCTCCCTTGCAATTCACTGCTCCATCAAAATATATTTTCCATCTCTGAACTGTTATTGCTTGGATCTCTTCATCTGAAAATTAAAACTTATATTGATCCCATTCAACAGGTTGCAATGCTAGAAACTCTGCTACTGCTCGCCCTTTGATCACTTTGGTGGTGAGATACTCAATGTCAAACTCCGTCAGCAATACTAACCATCTGCCCAATTTCCCCACTAGCGAAGGCACTGAATGCAGAAATTTCAGAGGATTCTCCTTTGCCACTACCTGGATCTTGTATGACTGGAAGTAATGCCGCAATTTTCTGGAAGCCCATACCACTGCAAGACAGATCTTCTATACTTCCTGATATCGAGCCTCATACGGGAGCATCTTCTTACTCAGATAGTAAACTGCATGTTCTACCCCTGTCTCATCTGTCTGTACCATCATTGCCCCCAGTTCTTCTGATTCTATGGCCAAATACAATAAAAAGTCTGCCCAATCTCGGAGGTTTCAACACAGGAGGCTTTACCAGATACTCTCTGATCTTGTCGAAGGCTGCTTGACACTGCTCATTCCACTTTACCGGCTGATCTTTTCTCAACAGTTTGAAGATAGGCTCACACACTGACGTCAACTTGGCGATGAACCGACTGATGTACTGAATCTTCCCCAGGAATGCTCTGACCTCCTTCTCAGTCTTCGGTGCTGGCATCTCTGTGATTGCTTTGATCTTTTCAGAGTCTACCTCAATTTCTCCCCTTCCCACTGTATGCCCAGCAGCTTTCCTGATTTACCCCAAACACACATTTCTTGGGGTTCAGCCGCATGTTGTACTTGTCAACTCTCTGAAGGAACCTCTCCAGTGCTTCTATATGCCCAATTCTTGTCTCTGATTTCACCATCATGTCATCCCATACACTTCAATCTCTTTGTGCATCAAGTCATGAAATAAGGTAGTGGCCATCCGTTGATATGTAGCCCGCATTCTTGAGCCCAAACGACATTACCCTGTACAATAAGTACCCCACTCGGTAACAAAGGCAGTCTTGTGCTTATCTTCCTCAGCCATGAGCACCTGATTGTAACCTGAAAACCCGTCTGCAAATGAATACATAACAGATAGAGCCGCACTATCAACCAGAACATCTATATGCGGTAGAGGAAAATCATCTTTCGGGCAAGCCTTGTTGAGATCTCTGTAATCCACACACATTCTGACTTTCCCATCTTTCTTCGGTACTGGCACAATATTTTCTAACCATTCAGGATACTTTAGTACTTCAAGGAACCCCACATCTATCTGCTTCTTAACCTCTTCTCTGACCTTCTCGGCCCATTCTAGTCTCATCCGTCGGAGTTTCTGTTTCACTGGCCTCATATTCGGATAAGTGGGTATTGTGTGCTGGGCAATGCTTCTGTCTACCCTAGGCATGTCCTCATAGGACCAAGCAAACACTTTTGCATATCTGACCAATACTTCTTCTAATTTCTCTCTCTCCTCGGAGGTAACTTCACTTGCAATCAGAATTTCCTTAGGGTTCTCAAATGTACCCAAGTTAAATGCAGTAGTTCTGGCTGAACTGATATCAAATATGCTTGATTCATGTAGAGCAAATGGAAATGACTCAGGCAAGTAAGCAAAATAAATGTCTTTATTATTGGATAATGCAGAAGTACATTCAAACAAATCATGAAGGTAAATGTCTTCCTCATCTACAGACACTTCATCCTCCACAACCAGGTTTTTTCTCAGGCTTTTTATCCTCTCCCAGAGTCAGGCTCTCCAACTTCATCAATTCTTCTTCCCAATTCTCTGCTTTTTTTCCACAACTTCTTCGGTCAGCAGCTTCTTGGCCCCATCTCTTGGAAGATCTCGAAACCAGGCACCACAATCCCGTTAACTTCTATTGGTTCGGGCTCACCCTATTACCTTGAAGCCTTCACAAAACAATCTGCCAATTTCAACCCTTTCTTTTAACCTTCGGCTTTTCTTCATCAGATTTGTACCCAAACCCTTCTGAGTAGTATGTCCTCTGAAATCTGGCAATTTTGAACCTTCACCCGGCTCAAACTTCATTTTTTTCATGATCATAGCCACCCTAGGATCCACCCATTCCTCAAAAGTTGCTGACACCTGAAACCTCGTGAAAGGCTATATCTCCAAGGCAGCCACAACATTATCTATCTCAGCTCGGATGGCAACAATCTCTCCCTCATACGGGAACTTAATCATCTGATGCAGAGTGAAGGGCACACCCCCAAGCTTATGAAACCAAGGCCTTCCCAATAGCAAGGCAAAAGTGGCTGGGATGTCCAGCACTGTGAACTCAACTTCGTCCTCAATAGGACCAACCTTGACTGCTTCTACAAAGGTACCCTCAACTCCTCGCTTACTGTCATCATAAGCATTGATAGTCATACTAGAGGGATCCAGATATGTTGTTTTCATACCCAGTTTGGCCAAAATCTTCAACGGGCACACTTTGATGGACGACCCATCATCCACCATCACACAAGAGGTCCTCTTACCTCTCACTTCTGCTCTGATAAACAAGAGTCTATTATGATTTCTCCCCTCAGCTGTGAGTTCTTCCTTAGAAAAAATGATTGCCTGCAGAGCCTCATTCTGCACTGACCCGACAAACATTGTAGGGTTGGCATCCTCCGTTACCATTATCTTTCTTAAGGCCTCAACCATGGCCCGCCTGTGCTCCTGAGATGCACACAAAATCCCAGATACTCACTTATGCTCGGGTTTTTCCTCAACTGCTGCAGCATTACATCTCCATCGGCACCTTCTGTATTCTCAGCCACTTCTCTACCCTTTGATAACACTCTTTTTACCCTTATCAGTCATATCATTGTAGAAACGCCCGCTGCGTGTCATACCCCTCACTTCTTCTTCATCATTACTAGAGAAGTCTGCCCAGAAACTCTTCCGATGTTCGTTTTCATCTTCGCTGTTACTATCCCCAAATCCCAAGGCAAACAGCTTGGAGGTCAAAGGATTTGAAGACAAGGTTTCTCGGGTAGGCAGAGTTTATCATATAGGTTGGTGGCGGAAGACATAGTAATTTGGTAAAGGGTTCTGGTGTGTGTTGGGGTTTTCTGTTTCAGAGTCAGGTATCTTTTTTGAGTCTATAAGGTCCTGGATTTCATGGCGGAGTCGGGCACAGTTGTCGGTATCGTGGCCTTTCTGTTGGTGGAATTGGCAATATTGGTTTAGGTTGAGATGTGGTGGTGGAAGGTTTGGGAGTGGTTTGGTTTCTAGGGGTTTCAGAAGTCCTTGTCTCTTTCATTTCTCCAATACCTTGGACAAGGGTCTACCCAAGTTGGAGAATCTCCGGTTTCAGATAGCAGCAATCTCAGCAGAATGGGCTTTGGTCCCGATGTCCCCCCAATGGGCCTCATGTTCAGACCATATAATTTTCTATTCTCGGCCTCTTCTTCCTCAATATCAATGACAGTTTCCCTCAACTTGTCGAAAATCAGTAATCATGGAGGTCATCCTCTTTAGCTTCCCATAGATGGAGGGCTTGGTGCCCTTGATAATCATTTTTTATCTGGTCCTTCTCTGAGGGCCTGGTCTGCATCTTTAAGAGCTGGCTTCTCCAGCGGTCCACATACTCCTTGAAACTCTCTTCCGGTTTCTGCCTGGTGTTCTCCAGATCACGGAGTGACAGATCTATCTCCAAGTCCGTGACATACTGTTTCAGGAATGCATCAGCCAATTCCCTCCAATATTCCCTTAATTTCTTCTCAAGGCTGTGATACCATACCACCGTCCCCCTCGAGTGACATTCCAAACATCTTCTGCACCTGTCGCTTTGTTAAACCCACAGAACTCATAACTGATACATACTGACGGAGATGAAACCTCGGATCCCTGTTCCCGTTGAACTTAGCCATATCCGACATCTTGAACTGAGCAGGCAACTGTTCTTCGAAGGTCATTGCCTTATAATGCAACAACTCTTCATGTTTACCCTTCATTTTGCGGGTAACTGTTTCAACCTGATCCCGAAGCTTCTGAAATTCTGCCTGAGACCCAACACTCTGCCTGTTGCATACTCTGCCATGTCATCATCAAAAGCGGGGCTATCATCCCCCAACCCATAGGGAGGCTCCTCGCGCCTCACATTCTCAGAACCCCCAGCACAGGTACAGCCATACCAGCCACAACAGTAGTCAATGCTTGCAACTGTTCAGTAATTTTGGCGAGACCGTTTTCCAACTGATCTATCCGGGATACCTCGCTATCAGATGTACTCATATCTGTTTCCGGTCTTTTAGTGAGCCTCCCTCTTTCCTAACCCAACAGGAATCTATGATGTCTTTTATAGACATAGAGGGTGTTAACAGGATATGATGCATGAGATGAATGAGATGCATGTGATACAAGGATATATCGACTTATTAAAATTTTCACACAAATCGGCCCATCATCATTTTAGAAGCTTTTGGGCTAACTGCCTTAGAGCGAACTCGTCATAGTTTAAATGGACCAACAAGTTCACATCTTATGGCAAGAAGTCCAACCGTATCCAAATGATAATGTTCCGAAACACAAACATATAATGGCCCATTGGCGTTTTAGAAGCTTTTGGTCCAATCATCATAAGATATGTTCTTGTCCCAGTTTAAGTGGCCCAACAAGCCCATACCTCATGACAAAAGGTCCGAATGGCTCCAAACGACAATGTTCCCAAACACAAGCATACAAAAGTAATTTCTACAGAGTGGCCCATCAATATTTCAGAAGCTTTTGGCCCAATTATCATAGGATACAAACTCATCCCAGTTTAAATGGCCAACAAGTTCGCATTTCTGACAAGAAGCCCACTGCATCCAAATGAGGATGGTCCATAAGCACAAGGAAATAGTTGCTATAGGCCATATGACCCCGGTCTACGCGTGGGTTTGCGGGAGTGTAGACAAAGACTCTCGCTGGCGAAGGATTGCCCAAACTAGGTCTCCTACTCAAGGGTTAGAGCGACCAAGTGAGCGCACCTTTTTTATACCTTACAGTACGTGCCAACGAGTTATGGTGTGTGACTGACTGTCAAATGGATTTCCCATTGTAGATTCTCCAGAGGGAGGTTGGAGCGAGGCTCTCTTAAGTACCCTAGCCTCTTAGGCTCTTATCGCTTGGTGATAGGAATAAACAACGAGTCCTCCCAAATTAGTCCATCACAATAGGCCATAAGTAAGTGATTATCTAGGTGCCTTCACAGCTTTTCCTTATAGAAAGGTAGTGAATGAGGGAAGACACCAAACCATTACCTAGCCTTAAAGTGCCTTTGATTAAACCCTTTTTAACCCACAGTAAACACAGTTAATTAAAACACAAATCATAATATTACAAGACATTATTTCGGGGTCGATTCTCTATCCCCCGTGGAGTCGCCAGACTGTGGGAACACAAGAACTGGGTGACGCATGCTGTTCGAGGCTCGCGGCCTAGTTGGGAGTACGGAGTAGCCTGCGGGGGACTAATCCGGAGAATAATGGAGTTGCCACCCGGTGTGAACCGGGAAAATGAGATTTAAGGCCGCACTCACCCCTCGCAAGGGAATACCTCAAACCGTTGGGTTTGGAATGGTCCCTTACTTATGCTACTTATAATAAAATAATTTGTGCAATAATCTAACCAAGCCTAAGCAACATATTTCCAATGGGGATTTACTCCTAAGTTCGCATGCATACATCAAAAGGTCCATCTAAATTTACATGTAACACATCTTCATATTTACATACAACCTATATCTGAATTTACATACAGCCTAATTGCATATAATCTATGTCTCAATTCACATGCATGAAGATAAATTAACATACAACAAGCATACAAGTTAATAAACACATTGTACTCATATATGTGGGGAATACAGATGAACGACAAATACACAATCTTGCGTAATACAGAGAAGCAATCAGGTTCATCATTCGAAGGGATAACTACTAGGGATAATTATGCACGAAATCTGATAAAAATGACTCAGTTCAGTGGGTGCACGTTCGTGTAGCGTTCGTAAACGCGTTCGAACGGTAAACAGAAGGTTCGCGTCCGTATAACATTCGAAAACACGTTCGAACGGAACCAGACCTGATGTATGATGAAACTAAGAAAATACGTGCGCGTTCGCGTAGCGTTCGAGAACGCGTTCAAAAGGTAAACAGAAGGTTCGTGTTCGTGTGGCGTTCGAGAACGTGTTCGAACGGAACCAGACCTGATGCATGATGAAACTAAGAAAATGCGTGCGCGTTCGCGTAGCGTTCGAGAACGCGTTCGAATGGTAAACAGAAGGTTCACGTTCGTGTGGCGTTTGAGAACGCGTTCGAATAGAACCAGACCTGATGCATGCAACACATACAGAGACAATCAAATCCACAATGTACGACCTCACGTATCCGATTGAACTCATCTCACATCCAATCGAATAAACACTATCCGGCGCGGCAAAGCATCATGATAAAGGATTTTAACCCCTCAAAATAGAGGACCTTTAGTCGTACTTACTAAGCCCATGCGCAAACAACACAATACATACATAAAGAAGTAAAGACAACGATATCGGACTTCGTGTATCCGATTGAACATATCTCATGTCCAATCGAATATACATTATCTGGCGTGGCAAAGCATCGTGGTAAAGGATTTTAACCTCTCAAAATAGAGGACCTTTAATCGCACTTTCTAAGCCCATGCGCTTTATCTCATCATAATGCATATAAAAATAAAAGAAACAATATTGGACTTCGTATACCCGATTGAACACATCTTACATTCAACCGAATATACATCAACCGGTGTGTCAAAGCATCGTGGTAAATGGTTTTAACCCCTCAAAATAGGGGACCTTTAATCCAACTTACTAAGCCCATGCGCTCGATCAAAACAACATGAAACGAAATATGCGCCGTTTACTCAATTGGTACGTGGAGTTGTATCCCGAGTACAGATCATACTACCGTCCATTCGGAATCGGCTATGAATTTATGTCCGGGTTTCCATCCTATATACCACAAGAGGCGACACATTTTGCATTCATTCAAGGGCCACAATCATGCACTAATAAACGACTCTCATGCGACAAAGATGAATAAAACAATTAAAAAAATATATATGGAAATAATAGGAAAAGTACCCTCAGGTCTAACCTTTTATGTCGACTCTCGGAAGTACGGTGCACGGTCGTCGAAAAAAGGGGAAAACGCTCCGCAACTCCTTCGATTCACAGTTTCACGCCTTTCCTCGCTGTTTCACTGCTCAAGCTACTATTTTGACTCAGATTCGCTGCTGTTTCGACTCCGATTCGCTACTGTTTTGCTACTGTATTTCTGCTGTATTTTGGTCACTATTTTCTGGTGTTTTTAAAGGCTTTAAGTGCAGTTTTTAGTTATTGTTTTAGGGATTAAAAGTGCAGTTTTTGTTGGTCACTGGTTTAGGTGATTAAGGGGCTGTTTTCTTAGGTATTTTGGTGATATGGGGGCTGCTGTATAGGGGTTGTTTCGGTGATGTTTCGGGTTGTAATATTTTCGGCAATGGAGGGGTTTATGGGGCTGTGATTTTCGGCTAAGGGTGTATGAGGAGAAGAGAAATATTTGCTTGTTGTATGCGTGTGAGTGAGAGAGAAGTTTTTTTTTCTTGTATCGATGAGCTAGGGCCCTCAAGGGTTGGAATTGGGTTTCTTTTATAGGCAAAGGGCTAGGTTTAAATCTTGCTTGACAAGGAAGAGATTTATGTATTTAATGGAGGATATGATTTTCTTTTAAACAAGGAAAACCAAAGATTGAGGGGGGACAAAATTGGTTCAATTTAGGAAGTTAATATATTTAATTTGTGTTATTTAGGCATAATATTTGTTAAATTAGGAATACAATATTTTTGATTGGGAATATAATTCGTTGATTGATTTTAATTAGGCATGATTTTATTTAATGTTTTATTTAGTTTGGTATATGATTTAATTAATATTTTATTTAATTCCTCATGTGTTAAATATGTGTTTTATTAATTGGGATGTGTTTTATGGACTTTGGTGGGCTAATTGGGCTTGGGTATGAGGTTAGCAGCAAAACAAGAAATACCGACACCGTTCGAACGCCTCTTCGAACGCTACACGGACGCCCGCAATCTGCCTGACGTTCGAACGAAGTACGAACGCGCACGACGAAACATTGAACTTGTGAAATGAATTTGATGACATGTCTATTCTGAATTTCCCCTTCCGACGTCCGTTTCCCGTGACTTCCGTGACTTAAAAGGTAGTGCCTCCAAATGAGACTCATCATAGGGACTTATATGCAAAAATACAGTGCCTACAATTATATTTTAGAACGACCGACCCTGGTAGGACTTATTAAATAGTAATGATATAATCTTTTTCCATCATAAATCCATATCAGTGAGGGTTGATGAGATTTGAATAAAATTTAAAATACTAAATCTGAGACATCATAATATTAAAAGATCATGATATTATGAACATTAATTCCTAATATTAAATTTCTTGTATGTATAGATGGGATAATTTTAATCACTCTATTAAAAATGGCTAGCAAGATATCACTTCATTCAATCCTTTACAATAACAAGATCATAGGAGAAAATTACAATGACTGGTTTCGAAATCTAAAGATAGTTTTTAGGCAAGAAAAGTTTAAATTGGAATAAAGAGTGTAAGACAACCAAAGCCTAATAAGCTAAGAAGCCCATATATTCTACTTTAGGTACTATATGTATGTTTGAACTTTATTCAAATGATTTCACTTCGGTAATAGGTTCGATCTGTACTCTATGTTATGTACGAGTTTTGAAGTCTCTTATACTCTCAGCATAATAAGCAAATATTAGGCAAATCCCGATGAAGCACACTAGACAGCTGTTAAAGTGATCCTTAAGTACCTGAGAAGGGCTAAGGATACATTTTTGATATATGGAGAAGGTTTTGAACCTAAAGTCATTGGTTATTATGATGCCAACTTTCAGACCAATATGGATGACAACAAATTAGAAACAAGATATTTATTTATATTGAATGAAGGGATTGTAAATTGGAAAAGTTCCAAGCAGTCAACTATAACCAATAACACCACTAAAACCGAGAATATGAAATATCTGAAGCAGCTAAAGAAGCAATCTAGATTAAAAAATTCATCACTGATTTGGAAGTGCTTCCTAATATTAAGAAGGGCATCATAATGTATTGTGATAACATGGTATTATAAATCAGTCAAACTAATCGCGGTCCTACCAGAAATCTAAGCATGTGCTCAGACGATTCCATCTCATTCAAGAAATCTTTGAGAGGAGAGATATACTTATAGAAAAGATACCCATAGAGGAGAATCTCGCAGACTCTCTGACGAAAGCTCTTAAGAACAGAAGCATAGTAGGCATATTAAGGAATATAGTGTATGGGTTCATACTAGTTGGCTATAGCGCAAGTGAGAGATTGTTAAGAATATGCCTCATATCCAACTTTTGGACGGCTTT
This sequence comes from Zanthoxylum bungeanum, assembly GCA_019454045.1. Taxonomy (NCBI): domain Eukaryota; kingdom Viridiplantae; phylum Streptophyta; class Magnoliopsida; order Sapindales; family Rutaceae; genus Zanthoxylum; species Zanthoxylum bungeanum. The sequence goes on from SKCR01019212.1 coordinate 19,570, forward strand.
ATATGCATATATTTGTAATAAAATAGAGATGTACTTGTATTTATAAATTCACATTAATAAATAAAATGGCATTATTCATTCGAGGAGATGGAATTTATCAGATGAAAATCATATACATAATGGATTCTTATCACTCCTTCTCATTTCGAGACCTGGTATATTTCTAAATGCTAACCTTAGTCATTAAAAAAAGAATGACCATATGACGGATGTCATTGGAGGGTAATTTATGTCCGATTAAATTACCATGATTAAATTTACGTCCAACTTAAGGGGAACCTAATAAGTCACACACAAAAGGTTTATAGTCAATAGTAAATATGCAAAGTTAACAATTGCAACATGTTTGATTGTTGTGGTAATTATTTGAAAATGATTTTCAATATGTTTGATTATTGTATAAATCATTTAAAGAGTAAGGGGATATTTCAAAATGATCAACAATAGCTTGAGGTGCTTAGACTCTGACTGGGTTGCACAAGGTAGCCTAAAACTGAAATTAGACAATTTTAGCCCGTTGCAAACTCCTGCCGATTGCCCAGTGATGAAAATTTGGATTTTGAATTTTCTGTAATCTCATCTTCATGAGTTCGAATATTGAACTCGTTTAAAGCACGTCAATCCATCATAAGCCTATCTAAAGTTTTGATAAGACCCTAAGAATAGATCATAAGTTTGAAATTCAATTTCAAACTCATGATCTAATCATCTTAGAATCATATCCTTTGATACCTATATAAAGAGTCCACTTGGTGCTTTTTATTTTTTAATCAACTTTTGAGAGAAAAATAGCTATGAAATTTGGTTGTTTGTTGAACATTTGAGAGCCATCTAGTGTCCATTCTTAATTTAGTTTCCTACAAAAAAGAATAATGTATTCGCATTGGCTAGCACATAGTATGAACAACCATTGGCACTCAAGTCCATTCCTTGTCGTCGACGTTAACTTTGGTGTGTGAACTATTAGAGGCAAGCACTTGATTGGCTACGAGTAGAGGTCGAAAGAGAATGTTCGAGTTGCTTGTAAATTGGAGGGTGAACTTGGAGGAGTCTTCAATATAAATAAGTTGTTTATAGGTGTTGACGGCTGATTTTGGTCTCAGGGTAATATGGGAATATCACTCCCGAGGAAATCCTCATTCAATAGTGAATTTGTTTGGTTATGGGGGAAACCAAAAGCAAATTTAGCAGAAAACAGATAAACACACCAATCAACAAGGAGATTTAACATGGTTCGGTGGATTTGGATCCGACCTACGTCCACGGACACAAACAGGATGATATTTTTATTACTCAAACACGCTTTCCAGAGCTCTTTTTCTTTTTTACAAGTCAGGGCTTGATGATTCTGATCCTGATCTTGATTCTCTTTTCTATTCCCCCTCATTCTTCCTTGTTGCTGTTCTCTCTTTCTCTTGTCCTCTTTTCTATACTCACTCTACCCTCCTATTTATAATGGTGAAGAAATCATATTCCTATTTGTACAAGAATTTCCTAGTTGAAACAATTTCCCTTTCCCATAAGGATTCCTAGTCAAAAACTACATTTACTTCCTTTATCATACTAGGACATTGACTTACTAGTTTACCCCATGAAAGTATGATAACTTATTATCTTATCTCATATGGATAGAATGCCTTATTTTCCCGAACATGTCTTGCCCTATGCTCGGTCTTCATGTGGTCGGTCATAATAGTCTTTTGTACTGAGAATGCTGCTGTCGACCTGATTATTGCCCGGTCATCTTGAACTCAAGTGCTCGGTCACTAACCGTAAAGTTCCCGGCCCCTTACTGTTGACTCTTTAGTGGTCGGGTCGGCATCAATAATCTTGACTGAGAAGTGAATTACCTTTTTTACCCCTGTCGTGCTGCTTAAATAACATAGTGCCTGAAAACACCATCAACATCTGTCCCATAGTTCTCGGTTCCAACGAGTATGCAAGTTGGTGCCGGGAACTATATAAAGATGGTGTGCTGATCACCTTGCTGGTGGTCGCTCCAGAAATCACAGAGAAATTGCCTTCGCCATCAACTAAGTCTTCTGTTTCTATCTTCATATCCTCGGTTATTGGAGATGCTGATCCTATTCAGAACGATTCTCCTCCTCAAAGCAAATTGCTTACTTGGGTCGTTCCATTAGGAGATGAAGTTTCTCTTGTTGTCCAAACTAAGAATGACTCCTCCTCTGTAATATTTGTACCAGAGATTTAGAGGTTCTGACCCCTGACTGATCCAATCTTGATTGTGAGGAGAAAATTTTGCCTCTGAGCTAACGATGATGTGCTCGGTGGCATGTGATCCTGTCTCGAGCTGTGAGAGATGCTCGGACCTGGGGGAATGTTACGTCCCCAGTCCGAAGGACTGACTCGGTGGGACGCAACCCGACCCCGAATGAAGAGAGGCACTTGGACCTGTAGGAATGTTACGTCCCCAGTCCGAAGGGCTGACTCGGTGGGACGTACCCCGACCCCGAGCTGAGAAAGGCAGTTGGACCTGGGGGAATGTTACGTCCCCAGTCCAAAGAGGTAGACTCGGTGGGACGTAACCCGACCCCGAATGAAGAGAGGCACTTGGACCTGGGAGAATGTTACGTCCCCAGTCCGAAGGGCTGACTCGGTGGGACATACCCCGACCCCGAGTTGAGAAAGACACTTGGACCTGGGGGAATGTTACGTCCCCAGTCCGAAGGGCTGACTCGGTGGGACGTGCCCTAACCCCGAGCTGAGAAAGGCACTTCGACCTGGGGGAATGTTATGTCCCCAGTCCAAATAGGTAGACTCGGTGGGACGTACCCTGACCCCGAGCTGAGAAAGGCACTTGGACCTGGGGGAATGTTACGTCCCCAGTCCGAAGGGCTGACTCGGTGGGTACTAACGAAGACAGTGAGCTTGTGAAATGAACTTGATGACGTACTTATTTCGAATTTCCCCTTCCGACCTCCGTTTCCCGCAATATCCTTAGCTAAAAAGGTAGTGCCTCCAACTGAGACTCATCATCGGGTTTCACATGCGAAAATGCGATGCCTATATTGTCCTAGTGCTCTACGAGTATATTTCATTAGTGAGACTCTCTAGATTCAGGCATATCTGTCACGAAATCCAATTTCGTGTCCACATTTTATCCACCCGTAAATTATGACGATCACGGATAAACTCGCTGAATCATACAGGTCGAGGTCATGGCAAATGTATAATTCCTCCGTCACAGGTATCCGGATATATCCCAGAGATATAGATGTAAACGTCAAATCTCTATAGGGATTATCCAGTCGACTATTCTATTAGCAATCTCAAAAAGAACATTTAGAACTAACTTCTAAATTATACCACGGGCCCATGGTTTTTATCTGATTGCTAATCATATGGACTACCTATGCTCTGATACACAAAACTGACGGATCCTATCTCGATACACACAGGACACCCTGAGGATCTATCTACACCCAACGAACAGGCGGAGGTCTGATCTAAAAAGATCGGTGACGTGACTGCCATCTAAGTATTGAAGATGTCTCATGAGCCCACAGTGGTATCTCAAGTCGAAGAATCACAGTGCTACTCAACCAATAAGATTCTTATTGACATTGGGTACCATCCATTAAGAATCTTCGGTGAGTCATTCAGTGTTTATCCGCTTATAAACACTTACACGTCTATACTAGTCTCCAAGACTTATGGTTCATTGAGAAACCAGTGGAATCATATATTCTAGTATACGACATGTTACCGTCTCAACAGGTTTACTATACTGACCCAGTAGTGTAAAACTTGACCAGGAACTGTCTGAGAATGACAACGTCATGATACTACTCAATGTCAGTTGCGACACTTTTGCAACAGTATCATGACTAGTCATTCTAAGGTCATTACGTCTTTACCATATTAAAATATACATTATATTATAGAAACTGCATTTATTATTCATAATAATAACGTTTTACAGAAGTATTCATAAAGAAATACAACCGGGAATTGGCGCTATGAGCACCAACCCCAACAAAACTCACAATTGCTCTAGTGCCAATAACGATTGTATCTAATACCCATCGACTCCACATGTTTATCAAACAACTTCGGAGGTATAGCATTCGTCAGCGGGTCTGCTACATTATCTTCTCTCGGTACCTTGCACACGACAATATCCCATCGCGACACAATCTCTCGAATGATGTGGTACTTGCGTTCCTCATGCTTCGACTTCTGATGCGCCCTCGGTTTCTTTGCTTACGCAATGGCTCCAGTATTATCACAGTATAACGGAATCGTTTTCTCGATACTTGGGACAACTCCCAATTCTGTGATAAAGTTCTTTATCCACACAGCCTCTTTTGCAACTTCAGAAGCTGCAATATATTCTGCATCAGTGGTGGAATATGATGTTGATCCCTGTTTGGAACTCTTCCAACAAACTGCACCTTCGTAAAGGGTAAATACGAATCCAGATGTAGACTTTCTATCATCGGGATCCGATTGAAATCGGAATCCGTATACCCGTTAACTTCATTTCGTTTCCTCCATAAATTATTAACTTATCCTTAGTACCTTAAGATACTTGAGGATATGTTTGATGGCCATCCAATGATCATTACCTGGATTGGACTGATATCTACTAGTTACGCTAACAGCGAAACTGATATCAGGCCTTGTACATAACATGGCATACATTATGCTACCCAAACACGAAGCATAAGGTTGGTTAGACAATCTAACATTCTCATCTTCTGTTTGTGGACTCATTTTCTTTGAGAGATGAATCCCATGTCTGAAAGATATGTTTGCTGTCTTACAGTTACCAAAATTATACCGTTCCAAGATCTTATCTATGTACGTTGATTGGGATAACCCAATCAGCCTCATTTGTCTATCTCTATAGAGTTTTATCCCTAAAACATAGGAAGCTTCTCCCAGGTCCTTTATGGAGAAATTCTTACAGAGGTACGCTTTGATGTTTCATACCTAAATCATTCCCAATGATTAGGATGTCATCAACATATAGGACTAAATTGCAACTTAAACTTCATGAATTCGGAGTTTCTTTATTAACATAGGAATATAGTTAATTGAGTTACTTTGGATATTTACATCTGACCATCGGAAGAGGCTTTTGCATTATCGTGTTCCAGGTTAATAAACTGATATATTACACAAGCATAAGATAATCAACTCATCTTTAGAAAGATATTTGGTAGGATTCACAACCCTTACATTTTCATATCATTAATTCCTTTTGAAATTTACCTTTGTTTTGTTTTATTTACTTGTTTTAGATAAAAATCATCATCCAACCAACAATCAAATCAATTAGATACATAAATTATAAATTTAGATTCATAAATAATAGCATAGGTATTAAGTCCTCATGAGATCGATACATTTTATATACTTGAACGATATATGATGCTTGCGTACGTAACGTGAGTGATTTCACCCATCAGGACAAATCAATCTCCAATATCAACATAGCACCCACAATTGATCGCACTTTAAAATCATTGTTCTAATATTTGGCAATGCATGAAAAGTTTATCGCCCTTTCTACACGGCACGAAGACTAGAGATCACAAGAACGGTAAAATTGCATATTAGTATTAGTCCATGGTCCAAATCTATATTCCAGATTCTTTAGAAAATAAACCCCTCATTTGACCGTCAAATCGAAAACTGTTCATTCTTAATTACTTTGAAGAGAACTTTCGATTTATAGTGAAATGACGGTTCTGTTATGAACAAATATACTAGTATTTGTTTACTCAATTTTCTTTTTCATTATGAATAGATGTTAGATATTAATTGTTGGTTTCAAATGTTCAATAAATGATGGTAGTCGACAATTATCATCTCTAACTCAGATAACCAAAACAAATCTAACTTATTACTTCCGAACAAAAACAAAATAGGGAAAAAAAATTGACCTGTTTATATTTTTTATATCAAGTATACGTGAATAATGCATATATTAAATTATATAACATAAAAACTAATAAGTTCTTAAAATTGTTAAAGAGGATGTGTTGTAATATATCTTAAACATGCATAATCCATAAAAGAACAATAATCAATAACAACTATCATGTATGCATTACATAAATCAAATGTATTAGGCAAACCTGAAATTAATTTGTGGATGAAGAAGAAAAAAATACCAAGTCGAGTAATTCTCAGTCCTTAGGAACTTATTAACCCTGCCTCGGTGCACTACGGATCTTGAAGCTAATGTTCTCCCAGGATTCTTGGCAACTTCTTGATTTAGGAGCACTCCTTGAATCAAGAACACGAACTATGAATAATGGTTGAAAACTCTCTTTCTAAACTTTAATAATTAATTTTCTTTTTTCAAGTGAATACCAAATGAAACCTAAGGGTTCTATTATAGAGATGGAGGGATGCTATTGAAGAGATATCTTTAGGCTTAATGTGTAATCCTTTAAAGGGTTATATCTCTTTCATCATTACAACTTAAAGTTATATAACCTTTCACTCTAAGATATTTATTCCTTCAATTAGAGGCATGTCTTTTCACTAAAGCATTGTATAAATATTATTAATATTAAAAAATTTTCCTACAACAACCGAGAAACAATAATTTTAGATTTTTAGATTACATTTTATTATAAAGTATCTATTACTATTAATCTGAAACATCCTTTAGAAAAAGTTTCGAAATTTCTTGGGTCTCGGCTTCAGCTTGGCTCTGCTCAGAGACCCCATGTTGGGCTTTACCCGACTCAAGTCAGGTTAGGATGGACCTGTGCGTTTTATGGTTTGTTGGTTTGATATTTGAGAGAAGATATAATAAGGTATGATAAAATAAAGAATTGTGTTTGGAAAGAAGTGTAAAAGGAAAGTATGTTATTAAATGTAATTTGATGGGTTGGAAAAATCATTTTACCATATTAATCAAATTGGAGTGTTTTCACGAATTTATTGTTATTTTTTTTTTTACTAATTTATCTTACCTCATTTTGGTTGGGGGCAGTAGTAGGACCCCTAGGGTCGGGATCGGTGTCCTGCGCAGCTGAAGTGGGTCTAACTCATGGATATCAAACATGAAGGTATTTTAAATAATTTAATGAAATAATATATTTCATTATGAGTGTATAGGAAAAAAAACCAGAGCTGAATCGGAATCCGGAAACTTAAAAACATGAGGAAGACAAATTTCAGTGTGAAGGTGCTCGAAGCGCGCACACTATATACTTTTTTTTAAAAAAAATTTGTTTTCATTATTTCCATCTGTTAGGGTTAGTGCTCTGAGCGCCAATCCAGATCGTATTTATGTCCGATTCATGAATACAAGCAATACCTTTTTCCATAATATTACTAATTTAAATGTTAGCACTTCTTCTCTTTTATATACGTATTCTATCTAATTTCGATTAGATTGATTAGATTGAAACTAAATCCGGTTTAAGGATATGTATATATATTAGACAAATACCCAGGATTTACAACGTAGTGTACAGTTGTAATATAGTTTGTAATTGACATTGGGAGTGTCACTTAAGTTTTATATCCTCAAATTAACTTCCTGGTCAAGATTTACTGACACATGTCGGTTAATAAAATCTGCTGAGACCAGTACATGTCGTATATCGGACTTGATCCGATGGTTTATCCCAATGAACCATGAGTCTTGGGAGAATCGTATAGACGTGTAGGTGTTTATTTGATAAACACTGAACGACTCACCGAAGATTTCCTAATAGATGGTACACCAACGTCAATAGGAATCTTCTCTCGGTTGAGTAGCATAGTGATTCTTTGACTTGAGATACCACTGTGGATATATGAGTATCCTCCACACTTAGATGGCAGTCACGTCACCGATATATATTTAGAGAGACCTCCGCCTGTTCGTTGGTGTGTGGACTCATGCTCATGATATCCTATGAGTATCAAGAATGGATCCGTCAGTTCTGCCTACAGAGCATAGGTAGTCCATATGTGATTAACAATATGTTAAATCTATGGCCATAGTATTACTTCGGAAGTGAGTTCGAATGTATTTAGAGATTGCTAATAAATACATCGATGAGATTATTCCTATAGAGATTTGACGTTTATATCTATATCTCTGGAATAATTTGGATAATGTGACGGAGGGATTATACGTATGTAGTGACCTCGACATGTATGATTCAACAAGTTTATATGTCGTCGTCATAATTACGGGTGGGTGAATTATGGATACAAAATTAGATTTCGTGACGGATATGCCTGAATCTAGAGAATCTCACTAATGAAATATACTCGTAGAGCACTAGGGCAACAACTGTTATTATTAAATGATTATTATAACTCGTTTAATGATTAAACGAAAAATACGTGCAATCGGGACCTAACGGTCATTCCCGAATTAATGTGTATTTGTATTTAATATTTAAATTATTAAATACACATTAAATTAAATATCAAATTGTGATATTTTACATATATCATTAACATATGTATTTGAGATATTAATGTAAATATAATACGTATATTTGAGATTTTATATTTATTAAATTATTTAATTGTTAAATAAATAATAAATAATATTACAAATTTCTTAAATAATGATTTAGGTTTATTATGGCAAGTTTCCATTGGAACACATTTTGTTTGCTTTATTAAAGATAAAGTGTTAACTTTAATTTTGCTAAATGTGTGCCAATTAAAATTGAACAAAAATAAAGTAATTGTAATTTTATTTTCAAGCAATATTCGGCCATAGTGAAAATTTGTATATAAAATTATTTTGATTCATTTTTCACACTTACACAAGTTTAACAAAAATTACAAAAGAAAGTTGAGAGCATTGGTGAAGAAAGAAAAGAAAAATCAAAGCAAAATTTGGATTTTGTAAGTAATTTCATTTCTTCTTCTACATGAAAATTGTTTTCATTTTTCTTAGCCTCAATTGTGTGTTAAGATCATATCTCTACTCTTTTAGTTGTAATTAAATTTTTGGAAGCTTGTTGGATGTGTTCATGCATGTAAATTTAATTTACAAACTTATTAGTGTAATTAAGCTTAATAGATTAATTAGAAAATCTAAGTTGTCATTCTAGAGTTGATTAGCCATTCATATTTAACCTAGAGTTGTTCTTGATTAATTTCATGATGGTGAGACTTGATTGGTGTGGTAATTGAATGATTAAAGTATTGAATTTTGTCAATTTAATGTAAATTGCCCAATTTGAGTAATTTATGAAATTAAGGTTCTTAACCCATTCAAATTTTGGGCCTTTTCATATATATGTTATAATTTGTTGTATATTTGATGTATGTCAAATTTGGGATTGATTGGATTTGATCTTGATGTGTTTGAATAAATTGGGCCAAATTGTAATTAATTAAAATTCTGGGCTATTTTCGTAAATTCTGGAAAATTCTGGGCATTTTCGGAAATTCTGGAAAGTTTTTGGTTTGTGTTGCAAAATTGTAAAATTATTTGGGATTGATTTGGAATCAATTAAATATGTATTTAGTATTAAGGACCAAATTATTAATTGTAAAATTTTGGGTCGCATAGAAATAATGATAAATCTGATTTTTCAGATAAAAATTCAGTTTTTATTTGTTGAGTAAAAAGGTAAGGTTTCAACCGTTCTTCTTTCAATTCTCATTCTCCTCGCATTTGTTGGACAACAAACATAGAATCTCCGTAGACTTCCACATTTTCGGCCTTCAAGGCTATCAATGTAGTCAAACCAAAGCACATGCTTCATACTCGGCCATGTTGTTGGTTACTCTGAATGTCAACCTTTTGGCCAAAGGCAAGGTCTCTCCTTCGGGGGGTCACTATCACAATCCCAATTCTGGCCCCTTGTAATTCACTGCTCCGTCAAAATACATTTTCATCTCTGAACTGTTATTGCTTGAATCTCTTCATCTGGAAATTCAAACTTATACTGATCCCCTTCAATAGGTTGCAACGCCAGAAACTCTGCTACTGCTCGCCCCTTGATCACTTTGGTGGTGAGATACTCAATGTCGAACTATGTCAGCAATACTAACCATCTGCCCAATTTCCCCACTAGCGAAGGCACTGAATGTAGATATTTCAGAGGATTCTCCTTTGCCACTACCTGGATCTTGTAAGACTGGAAATAATGCCGCAATTTTCTGGAAGCCCATACCACTGTAAGACAGATCTTCTCTACTTCTTGATAACGACCCTCATACGGGAGCATCTTCTTACTCAGATAGTAAACTGCATTTTCTATCCCTGTCTCATCTGCCTATACCATCATTGCCCCCAGTGCTTCTGATTTTATGGCCAAATACAATATCAAAGGTCTGCCCAACCTCGGAGGTTTCAACACAGGAGGCTTTACCAAGTATTCTCTGATCTTGTTGAAAGCTGACTGACACTGCTCATTCCACTTTACCGGCTGATCTTTTCTCAACAGTTTGAAGATAGGCTCACACACAGACGTCAACTTGGCGATGAACCGACTGATGTACTGAATCTTCCACAGGAATGCTCTGACTTCCTTCTCAGTCTACGGTGCTGGCATCTCTGTGATTGCTTTGATCTTTTTGGAGTCTACCTCAATTCCTCCCATTCCCACTGTATGCCCCAGCAGCTTTCCTGACGTTACCCCAAACACACATTTCTTGGGGTTCAGCCGCAGGTTGTACTTGTCAACTCTTTGAAGGAACCTCTCCAGTGCTTCTATATGCCCAATTCTTGTCTCTAATTTCACCATCATGTCATCCACATACACTTCAATCTCTTTGTGCATCAGATCGTGGAACAATGTAGTGGCCATCCGCTGATACGTAGCTCCCGCATTCTTGAACCCAAACGGAATTACCCTGTAACAATAAGTACCTCACTCGGTAATAAAGGCAGTCTTGTGCTTATCTTCCTCAGCCATGAGCACCTGATTGTAACCGGAAAACCTGTCTGCAAATGAATACATAGCAGATAGAGCCGCACTATCAACCAGAACATCTATGTGCGGTAGAGGAAAATCATCTTTCGGGCAAGCCTTGTTGAGATCTCTATAATCCACACACATTCTGACTTTCCCGTCTTTCTTCGGCTCTGGCACTATATTAGCCAACCACTCAGGATACTTTACTACTTCCAGGAACCCCACATCTATCTGTTTCTTAACTTCCTCTCTGACTTTCTCAGCCCATTCTGGTCTCATCCGTCAGAGTTTCTGTTTTACTGGCCTCATATTCGGATAAGTTGGTATTGTGTGCTGGGCAATGTTTCTGTCTACCCTAGGCATGTCCTCATAGGACCAAGCAAACACTTTGGCATATCTTCCCCATACTTCTTCTAATTTATCCCTCTCTTCGGAGGTAACTTCACTTGCAATCAGAATTTGCTTGGGGTTCTCAAGTGTACCCAAGTTAAATGCAGTAGTTCTGGCCCAACTGATATCAAATATGCTTGATTCGTGCAGAGTAAATAGGAATGACTCTGGCAAGTAAGCAAAAGAAATTTCTTTATTATTGGATAATGGGAAGTACATTCAAACAAATCAGGAAGGTAAATGTCTTCATCATCTATAGACACTTCTTCCTCTGCAACCAGGTTTTCCTCAGGCTTTTTGTGCTCTCCTAGAGTCAGGCTCTCCAACTTCATCAATTCTTCTTCCAATTCTCTGCTTCCACACTTCTTTAGTCAGCGGTTTCTCACCCAACAAATCCTGGAAGATCTCAAATTCAGGCACCACAATCCCATTAACTTCTATCGGTTCGGGCTCACCTTGATACCCTGAAGCCTTCACAAAGTACTCCATCAATTTCAGCCCTTTATTTTTAACCTTCGGCTTTTCTTCATCAGATGTGTATCCCAAACCCTTCCGAGTAGTCTGTCCTCTGAAATCTGGCAATTTTGAACCTTCACCCGGTTCAAACTTCATTTTTTTCATGAACCTAGCCACCCTAGGATCCACCATTCCTCAAAAGTTGCTGACACCTGAAACCTCGTGAAAGGTTGTATCTCCAAGGCAGCCACATCATTATATATCTCAGCTCGGATGGTAACAATCTCTCCTCATACGGGAACTTAATCATCTGATGCAAAGTAGAAGGCACGCCCCCAAGTTTGTGAAACCAAGGCCTTCCTAACAACAAGGCAAAAGTGGCTGGGATGTCCAGCACTGTAAACTCAACTTCGTCCTCAATAGGACCAACCTTAACCGCTGCTACAAATGTACCCTCAACTCATCGCTTACTGTCTTCATAAGCTTTGATGGACATACTGGAGGGGTCCAAATCTGTTACTTTCATACCCAGATTTGCCAAAATCTTCAACGGGCACACATTAATGGATGAGTCGTCATCCACCATCACACAAGAGGTCCTTTTACCCCTCACTTCAGCTCTGATAAACAAAGGTCTATTATGATTTCTCCCCTCCTGGGAGTTCTTCCTCAGAAAAAGTGATTGTCCGCAAAGCCTCATTTCGCACTGACCCAACAAATTGCGGGGTTGGCATCATCCGTCACCACTATCTTTCTTAAGGCCTCAACCATGGCCCTCATGTGCTCCTGAGATGCACACAACAAATCTCATATACTCAATTGCGCTCGGGTTTTTCTCAACTGCTGTAGTACTACATTCCTCCCTCTGTATTCTCACTTTCTATTCAGCCACTTCTCTACCCTCTGATACACTCTTTTAACCTTATCAGTCATATCGTTGTAGAAACGCCCGCTGCATGTCATACCCCTCACTTCTTCTTCATCACTACTGGAGAAGTCTGCCCAGAAACTCTTCCCATGTTCGGTTTCATCTTCGCTGTTACTATCCCAAATCCCAAGGCAAACGGCTTGGAGGTCAAAGGATTTGAGGACAAGGTTCTCGGGTAGGCCAGAGTTTATCATATAGGTTGGGGCGGGACAAAGTGGTAATTTGGTAAAGGGTTCTGGTGTGTTTTGGGGCATTCTGTTTCAGGGTCGAGTATCATTTTGGAGTCTATCAGGTCCTGGATTTCATGGCGGAGTCGGGCGCAATTGTCGGTGTCATGGCTCTTTTGTTGGTGAAAGTAACAGTAAAGGTTTAGGTTATAATGTGATGGTGGGGGATTGGGTAATGGTTTGGCTTCCAAGGGTCTTAAGAGTCATTGCCTCTTCAATTTCTCTAGTACCTTTGACAGGGGTCTTCCTAAATTGGAAAATTTCCGGTTCGGGATGGCAGCAACTTCCGTTGAAACAGGTTTAGTACCCGATGTCCCCCCAATAGGCCTCCTACTTAAGCCATAAAACTTTCTGTTTTCCGCCTCTTCCTCTTCAATGTCCATGATAGTTTCCCTCAACTGCCGAAAGTCTGTAATCATGGAGGTCATCCTCCTCAACTTGCTGTAAATGGAGGGCTTGGTGCCCTTGATAATCATTTTAATCCGGTCCTTCTCTGAGGGCCTAGTCTGCATTTTCAACAACTGACCTCTCCATCGGTCCACATACTCCTTAAAACTCTCCTCCGATTTTTGCTTAACATTCTCTAGATCGCGAAGTGACAGATCGATCTATAGGTCAGTGACATACTGCTTCAGGAAGGCATCAGCCAACTCCCTCCAATCTTCCTTCACTTTCTTCTCCAAACTTTGGTACCACACCACGGGAGCTCCCTCGAGCGACATTCCAAACATCTTCTGCACTTGGCGCTGAGATAGGCCAACTGAACTCATGACTAATACATACTGACGGAGATTTACCCTTGGATCCCCATTCCCATTAAACTTAGCCATATCAGGCATCTTGAACTGTGCCGGCAACTGCTCTTCGAAAGTCAGCGTCTCATAATCCAGCAAATCCTCATTCTTACCCCTCATCCTGCGGGTAACCGTCTCAACTTGATCCCGGAGTTTCTGTAATTCTGCCTGAGACCCAGATTCTCTGTCTGCTGCATACTCTGCCATATCATCATCAAAAGTGGGGATATCCTCCCCCAATCTGTTCGGAGGCTCCTCTTGCCTCACATCCCCAGAACTACTCCGAGCACGAGATCCAGCTATACCAGCCACAACAGTAGTCAGGGCTTGCAACTGTTCAGTGATTTGGCGAGACCGTTCTCTAACTGATCCATACGGGATACCTCGTTATCGGATTCACTCATGCTTGTTACTGTTCTTTTAGTGAGCCTTGTCCCTTCTCTAACCCAAACAGTATCTATGATGTCTTTTTGAGACATATAGGGTGTTAACATGATGTATGTATGTATGAGGTGCATGAGATGCATGTAACATATAGAACATACTAAATCGATTAAAATTTTCAAACAAATCGGCCCATTATCATTTTAGAAGCTTTTGGGCTAACCGTCATACTAATGTTCCGAACACAAGCATAAAATGGCCCATCGATATTTAGAAGCCTTTGGCCCAATCGTCATAAGATACATTCTTATCCCAGTTTAAATAGCCCAACAAGCCCACATCCCATGACAAATGGTCCAAATGGATCCAAACGACGATGTTCCCAAACACAAGCATAAAAGAAAGGTAATGAAAACATAATAATAATTTCTATAGAGTGGCCCATCGATATTTCAGAAGCTTTTGGCCCAATTATCATAGGATATGAACTCGTCCCAACTTAAATGGCCCAACAAGCCCATATCCCATGATAAAAGGTCCGAATGGATCCAAATGACAATGTTTCCAAACACAAGCATACAAAAATAACTTTTACAGAGTGGCCCATCAACATTTCAGAAGCTTTTGGCCCAATCATCATAGGATACGAACTCGTCCCAGTTTAAATGGCCCAACAAGTTCGCATTTCTGATAAGAAATCAAACTACATCCAAATGAGGATGTCCACAAGCACAAGGAAATAGTTGCTATAGGCCATATGACCCCGGTCTACTTGTGGGTTTGGCGGGAGTGTAGACAAAGACTCTCGCTGGCGAATGATTCCCCACAACTAGGTCTCCTCACTCAAGGGTTCGAGCGACCAAGTGAGCGCACCTTTTTTTATACCTTACAGTACGTGCCAACGAGTTATGGTGTGTGACTGACTGTCAAATGGATTTCACGTTGTAGATTCCCCAGAGGGAGGGTGGAGCGAGGCTCTCTTAAGTACCATAGTCTCTTAGGCTCTTATCGCTTGGTGACAGGAATAAACAACGAGTCTTCCAAATTAGTCCATCACAATAGGCCACAAGTAAGTGATTGTCTAGGTGCCTTCACAGCTTTTCCTTATAGAAAGGCAGTGAATGAGGGAAGACACCAAACCATTACCTAGCCTTAAAAATGCCTTTGATTAAACCCATTTTTTACCCACAGTAAACACAGTTAATTAAAGCACAAATCATAATATTACAAGACATTATTTCGGGGCCGATTCTCTATCCCCAGTGGAGTTGCCAGACAGTGGGACACAGAAACTGGGAGACGCATGCTGTTCCGGGCTCGCGGCCTAGTTGGGAGTACGGAGTAGCCAGTGGGGGACTAAACCGAGAGTGATGGAGTCGCCACCCGGTGTGAACCGGGAAAATGAGATTTAAGGTCGCACTCACCCCTCGCAAGGGAAGACCTCAAACCGTTGGGTTTGGAATGGTCCATTACTTATGCCACTTGTAATAATATGATTTGTGCAATAATCTAACCAAGCCTAAGCAACATATTTCCAAGGATGATTTACCCCTAAGTTCGCATGCATATATCAACAAGTTCATCTAAATTTACATGTAACACATATCCGAATTTGCATACAGCCTATTTGCATGTAATCTATGTCTCAATTAGCATATAGATAAATTGACATACGGAAAGCATACAATTTCACATTGGTAGACACAGAATCGCAAACAAATAACATTCATACAAACATGCATATTAAGGAAAGCAAATTAAGCGCATGACGGAATTAGATACCTAAAGCGGTACTACAAATGCATAAGGTAAAAAAAAAAAAAGAGACAACTATATGCTAAAATAGACATGTCGTGACGTGATGAAAAGGACTCAGTGCAGTGGGTTTGGGCCAAGAGAGCTTTAAATAGAGGTCCAACAAGTGAGCTTGATGCTAAACAAGTGAATAAAAATCTAATGAAACACCGATTCCCTTCCGACGACCGTTTCCCGCAATATCCTTAACTAAAAAGGTAGTGCCTCCAACTGAGACTCATCATCGGGTTTCACATGAAAAAATGCAATGCCTACAGTCGCCCCCACTTTGATGGGACTTATGCAGTGTGTGACTTTGAACAATCCAATCAAAGTTATGCAATGCATTTTCACTTACCTAGCTCGTCTGCTGCCCGGAGCTGAGTTGGTGCTGCAGTGGACCTCGATCCTGGGACGCATCCCAATAACTGCAACCGACAACGGGGGCACCTCGACCCTGGGACGCACCCCGATACCGCTGGAAATGAGGGCCTCGCCCTCGAACAGATGATGTAGTGGGCCCTCGACCCTAGGACGCATCCCAGAACTGCAACTGACAACATGGCGCCTCGACCCTGGGACGCATCCCAAAACTACCGACGATGTGGGCCTCGCCCTCAAGCTGACATGGGTCTCGCCCCCAAGCTGACATGATGTGGGGCATGGCCCCCAAGCTGATATTGGCCTCGCCCCCGAGCTGACATCATGTGGGGCCTCGCCCCCGAGTCGATATGGGCCTCGCCTCCTAGGACTTATCCCCGAAACTGAAGCTGCACTGACGCGCTTGGCTCATTTCTGCCGCTTTATCCTTTATTCGAACCTGCGAACACAAAACAAAAACAAACACGAAGAGAATGCAATGTTACGTGTATGCATGAATGATTTTCTTATTCTGTTGGGTTAGGTCTTCTGCCAATTTCCTTGGTGACTGCTCGGTCCTCTCCCCCTCAAGCAAAGTACTGCTTCAATCTGTCTACGTTGATCGGCTCGGTGAACTCGTTCCCTTCCAAGTCTGATAGCCTCACTGCTTCATTTCCCATTACTTTCTGCACTATGTAAGGCCCTTTCAAGTTAGGTCTGAACTTTCCTCTTGGATCTGTCATCGACGGCTTTGATTGCTTAAGTACCAAATCACCCTTTCTGATCTTGGTGGGGCGTACTTTCTTGTTGAATGCCCGGGCTAGTCTCTTTTGATACAATTGCATGTGATACAAAGACTTCGTTCTCTTCTCATCCAGCAGTGCTAACTGATCAAACCTCTGTGCGGCCCACTCTTGTTCTGGTAATTCTGCCTCTGCTAATACCCTCATAGACTATATTTCCACTTCTACTGGCAATATTGCTTCCATTCCATAGACCAAAGAGTAAGGTATGGCCCCTGTTGCTGTTCTTACTGATGTTCTGTACCCCCACAAAGCATATGGTAGTTTCTCGGCCCAATCTCTGCAGTTCTCTGTCGTCTTGGCTAAAATCGTCTTTATAGTCTTATTGGCTGCCTCAATTGCCCCATTTGCCTGCGGTCTGTACGGTGATGACTTGTGGTGGCCTATCCCGTATTTTTGTAACATTGCCTTCGTCTCTCCTTGAAACTGAACTTTGTTGTCTGTCACTACATGATGCGGCATACCATACCGACAAATGAGGTTCTGAGCTATAAACTTTGCCATCTATTTTGCTGTAACATTGCGGAATGATTCGGCTTCCACCCACTTCGAGAAGTAATCTACTGCCACTACTATGAAGCGATGCCCATTCAATGCATTCGATCGAATTTCTCCAATCAAATCAATTCCCCATGCTGAGAAAGGCCACGGCTCTGACAACTCGTGCAACTCTGTGTGCGGCAAGTGATTCAAATTACCGTGTGCTTGACAATCATGACAGTGCTTTACCATCTTCGCGCAGTCTGTTTCCATGGTTGACCAATAAAAACCTTGTCTCACTATCTTGCGGGACAGATTCAACCCGTTCATGTGCGGACCACATACCCCGGCGTGTACTTCTTCCATTACATGCTGAACTTTTTTTTTCAAACACTTCAACTGAATACCGTTTGCTTGCCTCTTGTACAGTTCCCCTTTCAAAATCACATATTGGGAAGCTAACTTCTGAATGACTATTCTGTCTTTTCTGCCTGCTCCCTCTGGGAGTTCCCCATGTTCCAGATACCTCTGAATGTCATAATACCAGGTTTACCGTCATCGACCTCTATTTCCAGAATTCTCTCTATCTCATAAACAGGTCTTCTTGCTATTGTCAGTATCAGCGGTCTCATCACTAACTTTTCTGGATTTTCCCAAGTCGCTGCAAGTGTAGCCAATGCATCTGCCATATGATTCTCTTCTCTTGGAAAGTGCTGAAACTTACAATCGGGGATAACATGTGCCAACTTTTGAGGTAAAAAAGGTAAGGTTTCAAGCGTTCTTCTTTCAATTCCCATTCTCCTCGCATCTGCTGGACTACCAACATAGAATCTCCGTAGACTTCCACATTCTCGGCCTTCAAGGCTATCAATACAGTCAAACCAAAAGCACATGCTTCATACTCGGCCATATTGTTGGTTACTCTGAATGTCAACCTTTTGGCCAAGGCAAGGTCTCTCTCGGGGGTCACTATCACAATCCCAATTATGGCTCCCTTGTAATTCACTGCTCCGTCAAAATACATTTTCCATCTCTGAACTGTTATTGCTTGATCTCTTCATCTGGAAATTCAAACTTATACTGATCCCCTTCAATAGGTTGCAACGCCAGAAACTCTGCTACTGCTCGCCCCTTGATCACTTTGGTGGTGAGATACTCAATGTCGAACTGTCAGCAATACTAACCATCTGCCCAATTTCCCACTAGCGAAGGCACTGAATGCAGATATTTTAGAGGATTCTCCTTTGCCACTACCTGGATCTTGTAATACTGGAAATAATGCCGTAATTTTCTGGAAGCCCATACCACTGTAAGACAGATCTTCTCTACTTCTTGATAATGAGCCTCATATGGGAGCATATTCTTACTCAGATAGTAAACTGCATGTTCTATCCCTATCTCATCTGCCTGTACCATCATTTCCCCCAGTGCTTCTGATTTTATGGCCAAAAACAATATCAAAGGTCTGCCCAACATCAGAGGTTTCAACACAGGAGGCTTTACCAAGTATTCTCTGATCTTGTCGAAAGCTGACTGACACTGCTCATTCCACTTTACTGGTTGATCTTTCTCAACAGTTTGAAGATAGGCTCACACACTGACGTCAACTTGGCGATGAACCGACTGATGTACTGAATCTTCCCCAGGAATGCTCTGACTTCCTTCTCAGTCTTCGGTGCTGGCATCTCTGTGATTGCTTTGATCTTTTCGGAGTCTACCTCAATATCTCCCATTCCCACTGTATGCCCCAGCAGCTTTCCTGACGTTACCCCAAACACACATTTCTTGGGGTTCAGCCGCAGGTTGTACTTGTCAACTCTCTGAAGGAACCTCTACAGTGCTTCTATATGCCCAATTCTTGTCTCTGATTTCACCATCATGTCATCCACATACACTTCAATCTCTTTGTGCATCAGATCGTGGAACAATGTAGTGGCCATCCGCTGATACGTAGCTCCCGCATTCTTGAGCCCAAACGGCATTACCCTGTAACAATAAGTACCCCACTCGGTAACAAAGGCAGTCTTGTGCTTATCTTCCTCAGCCATGAGCACCTGATTGTAACCTGAAAACCCGTCTGCAAATGAATACATAGCAGATAGAGCCGCACTATCAACCAGAACATCTATGTGCGGTAGAGGAAAATCATCTTTCGGGCAAGCCTTGTTGAGATCTCTGTAATCCACACACATTCTGACTTTCCCGTCTTTCTTCGGCACTGGCACTATATTAGCCAACCACTCAGGATACTTTACTACTTCCAGGAACCCCACATCTATCTGTTTCTTAACTTCCTCTCTGACTTTCTCAGCCCATTCTGGTCTCATCCGTCGAGTTTCTGTTTTACTGGCCTCATATTCGGATAAGTTGGTATTGTGTGCTGGGCAATGTTTCTGCCTACCCCAGGCATGTCCTCATAGGACCAAGCAAACACTTTGGCATATCTGCCCAATACTTCTTCTAATTTATCCCTCTCTTCGGAGGTAACTTCACTTGCAATCAGAATTTCTTGGGGTTCTCAAGTGTACCCAAGTTAAATGCAGTAGTTCTGGCCAACTGATATCAAATATGCTTGATTCGTGCAGAGTAAATAGGAATGACTCAGGCAAGTAAGCAAAAGAAATTTCTTTATTATTGGATAATGCGGAAGTACATTCAAACAAATCAGGAAGGTAAATGTCTTCATCATCTATAGACATTTCTTCCTCTGCAACCAGGTTTTCCTCAGGCTTTTTGTCCTCTCCCAGAGTCAAGCTCTCCAAATTCATCAACTCTTCTTCCCAATTCTCTGCTTTCATAGCTTCTTTAGTCAGCGGTTTCTCACCCAACAAATCCTGGAAGATCTCAAATCCAGACACCACAATCCCATTAACTTCTATCGGTTCGGGCCCACCTTGATACCCTGAAGCCTTCACAAAGTACTCTATCAATTTCAGCCCTTTATTTTTAACCTTCGGCTTTTCTACATCAAATTTGTATCCCAAACCCTTCCGAGTAGTCTATCCTCTTAAATCTGGCAATTTTGAACCTTCACCCGGTTCAAACTTCATTTTTTTCAGGATCCTAGCCACCCTAGGATCCACTCATTCCTCAAAAGTTGCTGACACCTGAAACCTCGTGAAAGGTTGTATCTCCAAGGCAGCCACATCATTATCTATCTCAGCTCGGATGGTAACAATCTCTCCTCATACGGGAACTTAATCATCTGATGCAAAGTAGAAGGCACGCCCCCAAGTTTGTGAAACCAAGGCCTTCCTAACAACAAGGCAAAAGTGGTTGGGATGTCCAGCACTGTAAACTCAACTTCGTCCTCAATAGGACCAACCTTGACCGCTGCTACAAATGTACCCTCAACTTCTCGCTTACTGTCTCATAAGCTTTGATGGTCATACTGGAGGGGTCCAAATCTGTTACTTTCATACCCAGCTTTGCCAAAATCTTCAACGGGCACACATTAATGGATGAGTCGTCATCCACCATCACACAAGAGGTCCTTTTACCCCTCACTTCAGCTCTGATAACAAAGGTCTATTATGATTTCTCCCTCAGCTGGGAGTTCTTCCTCAGAAAAAGTGATTGTCTGCAAAGCCTCCTTTCACACTGACCCAACAAACATTGCGGGGTTGGCATCTTCCGTCACCACTATCTTGCTTAAGGCCTCAACCATGGCCCGCATGTGCTCCAAGATGCACACAACAAATCCCATATACTCACTTGCGCTCGGGTTTTCCTCAACTGATGTAGCACTACATCTCCCTCGGCACTTTCTGTATTCTCAGCCACTTCTCTACCCTCTGATAACACTCTTTTACCCTTATCAGTCATATCATTGTAGAAACGCCCGCTGTGTGTCATACCCCTCACTTCTTCTTCATCACTACTGGAGAAGTCTGCCCAGAAACTCTTCCCATGTTCGGTTTCATCTTCGCTGTTACTATCCCAAACCCAAGGCAAACGGCTTGGAGGTCAAAGGATTTGAGGACAAGGTTCTCGGGTAGGCCATAGTTTATCATATAGGTTGGTGGCGGGACAGAGTGGTAATTTGGTAAAGGGTTCTGGTGTGTGTTGGGGCATTCTGTTTCAGGGTCGGGTATCTTTTTGGAGTCTATCAGGTCTTGATTTCATGGCGGAGTCGGCGCAATTGTCGGTGTCATGGCCTTTTGTTGGTGAAAGTAACAGTAAAGGTTTAGGTTATAATGTGATGGTGGGGGATTTGGTAATGGTTTGGCTTCCAAGGGTTTTAAGAGTCCTTGCCTCTTCAATTTCTCTAGTACCTTTGACAGGGGTCTTCCCAAATTGGAAAATTTCCTGTTCGGGATGGCAGCAACTTCCGCAGAAACAAGTTTAGTACCTGATGTCCCCCCAATAGGCCTCCTACTTAAGCCATAAAACTTTCTGTTTCCGCCTCTTCCTCTTCAATGTCCATGACAGTTTCCCTCAACTGCCGAAAGTCTGTAATCATGGAGGTCATCCTCCTCAACTTGCTGTAAATGGAGGGCTTGGTGCCCTTGATAATCATTTTAATCTGGTCATTCTCTGAGGGCCTAGACTGCATTTTCAACATCTGACCTCTCCATTGGTCCACATACTCCTTAAAACTCTCCTCCGATTTTTGCTTAACATTCTCTAGATCGTGAAGTGACAGATCGATCTCTAGGTCAGTGACATACTGCTTCAGGAAGGCATCAGCCAACTCCCTCCAATCTTCCTTCACTTTCTTCTCCAAACTGTGGTACCACACCACGGGAGCTCCCTCGAGTGACATTCCAAACATCTTCTGCACTTGGCGCTGAGATAGGCCAACTGAACTCATGACTGATACATACTGACGGAGATGCACCCTTGGATCCCCATTCCCATTAAACTTAGCCATATCAGACATCTTGAACTGTGCCGGCAACTGCTCTTCGAAAGTCAACGTCTCATAATCCAGCAAATCCTCATTCTTACCCCTCATCCTGCGGGTAACCGTCTCAACTTGATCCCGGGGTTTCTGTAATTCTGCCTGAGACCCAGATACTCTGTCTGCTGCATACTCTGCCATATCATCATCAAAAGTGGGGATATCCTCCCCAATCTGTTCGGAGGCTCCTCTTGTCTCACATCCCCAGAACTACCCCAGCACGAGATCCAGCTATACCAGCCACACAGTAGTCAGGGCTTGCAACTGTTCAGTGATTTGGCGAGACCGTTCTCTAACTGATCCATACGGGATACCTCGTTATCGGATTCACTCATGCTTGTTACTGTTCTTTTAGTGAGCCTTGTCCCTTCTCTAACCCAAACGGTATCTATGATGTCTTTTTGAGACATAGAGGGTGTTAACATGATGTATGTATGTATGAGGTGCATGAGATGCATGTAACATATAGAACATACTAAATCGATTAAAATTTTCAAACAAATCGGCCCATTATCATTTTAGAAGCTTTTGGGCTAACCGTCATAGGAGTGAACTCGTCCCAGTTTAAATGGCCCAACGAGTTCACATCTCATGGCAAGGAGTCCAAGTAAATCCAAATGGTAATGTTCCGAACACAAGCAAAAAATGGCCCATCGATATTTAGAAGCCTTTGGCCCAATCGTCATAAGATACGTTCTTGTCCCAGTTTAAATGGCCCAACAAGCCCACATCCCATGACAAATGGTCCAAATGGATCCAAACGACGATGTTCCCAAACACAAGCATAAAAGAAAGGTAATGCAAACATAAAATAATAATTTCTATAGAGTGGCCCATCGATATTTCAGAAGCTTTTGGCCAATTGTCATAGGATACGAACTCGTCCCAATTTAAATGGCCCAACAAGCCCATTATCCCATGAAAAAGGTCCGAATGGATCCAAATGACAATGTTCCAAACACAAGGATACAAAAATAACTTTACAGAGTGGCCATCAACATTTCAGAGCTTTTGCCCAATCATCATAGGATATGAACCGTCCAGTTTAAATGGCCCAACAAGTTCGCATTTCTACAAGAAATCCAACTACATCCAAATGAGGATGGTCCACAAGCACAAGGAAATAGTTGCTATAGGCAAATGACGATGGTTAAGTACCTTAGGTCTACTTATGGGTTTGCGAGTGTAGACAAAGACTCTCGCTGGCAAAGGATTGCCCACAACTAGGTCTCCCCACTCAAGGGTTCGAGCGACCAAGTGAGCGCACCTTTTTATACCTTACAGTACGTGCCAACGAGTTATGGTGTGTGACTGACTGTCAAATGGATTTCCCGTTGTAGATTCCCCAGAGGGAGGGTGGAGCGAGGCTCTCTTAAGTACCCTAGTCTTAGGCTCTTATCGCTTGGTGACAGGAATAAACAACGAGTATTCCAAATTAGTCCATCATAATAGGCCACAAGTAAGTGATTGTCTAGGTGCCTTCACAGCTTTTCCTTATAGAAAGTAGTGAATAAGGGAGACACCAAACCATTCTAGCCTTAAAAGTGCCTTTGATTAAACCCATTTTTACCCACAGTAAACACAGTTAATTAAAGCACAAATCATAATATTACAAGACATTATTTCGGGGCCGATTCTCTATCCCAGTGGAGTCGCCAGACTGTGGGACACAGAAACTGGGAGACGCATGCTGTTCCGGGTCGCGGCCTAGTTGGGAGTACGGAGTAGCCAGTGGGGGACTCTAACCCGGAGAGTGATGGAGTCGCCACCCGGTGTGAACCGGGAAAATGAGATTTAAGGCCGCAATCATCCCTCGCAAGGGAGACCTCAAACCGTTGGGTTCGGAATGG
>SKCR01019213.1:0-51673 GCA_019454045.1 Zanthoxylum bungeanum
TTTGGTAGCAACTCCTTGACGCCAGTTGGTCCCCTTTTACCTCCTGAATCCCCATTTAGTTGGGAATTTAATTACCTGATGATAGGTAGACGAGACCGCCCTCATGTCGTGAATCCAAGGTCTGCCCATAATCAAGTTGTAGGCCGATGGGCTGTCCAATACCAGGAAAGTAGTCTTTTAACACCTGCCACATAAACGGGGAGTCGTATTTCCCCCATAGTCAACTTTTGTTCTCCGCTAAAACCGATTAATACTGTCGTATGCCTATTGATGTTATCCAATGCAGTCCCCATGTCGGTCAGAGCACTGGCAAAGATAATGTTAGCTGAGGAGCCCGTGTCGACCAACACACGTCTGATCATGAAGTTCGCCACTTGAAGAGAAATGACCAAAGCGTCATGGTGAGGGTTTAAATCTTGTGAGTCTCCATCATCCGGGAACCCAATTACCAAACCCGTGGTAATTCCCTCTACAGACATTAGGGTGTGTGAGGCCTTCGTGGCCAATACCCTCGAGTGCCTTTTTGCAGCTGAATAAGTAGCTCCACTAACTTCTGATCCCCCCGAAATGACATTGACAGTGTTATCAATCGGAGGTGGTGGCATTGGAGCTTCTCCCTGTCTGTCTCGTTCATCCCTTCGGGTCATTGTCGCCTTCCCCTTGTCTGTAAGCAGATCTTTCAAAAATCCTTTGTTCAGCAGTTCCAAAACCTCTAGTCTCAAGGCAACACATTCCGCCGTCGTATGACGTAGTCCCTGTGGAACTCACACCATTTCTTAGTGTCTTTTTTGGATGAACTATCCCTTGCCCTTTGGGGCCATTTCACTTCATCCCTAATTTCTTCAACACCGAAACCAATTCCCCAGGAGAAATTGTGAAATTGTAGTCTGGAAGCGAGGCTTACTTGTCGAAGCTCCTCCCTATTTTTATATGGCGTGGGACATCTGTCCATATTTTTGTAGAAGGGTGATCGCCGTTGCCCCTACTTTGGTCTCCCTTCGGTTCGGGGGGGGGGTAGGTGTTCGTGTCGCCTGGAAGCAACTGGCCTTCGGGTTTGTTGTGCATTTGTTTCATCAACTCTCTCTTATTTTCTTTTATCTCTTCCTGTAGGGGTTTTAGGGGAATATCGGTAACGCAGCGGAAGCGGCGGGAGATCGAATCTTCCGATTTCAAAACTTTTTCTGGATTAATTAAATAAACATATTTATTTAATTGCCCAATAATCAAATTATGAAACAAAATTTCAAATGAATCATATTCAAGTGAAATTACCAAATTACCCTTATATGGTATTTTGTCCATTTTAGTCCGAAATTGATCCAATCAATTTTGAATGATTCTAAATCATTTCTAAGATGAACTTAGCATGTTCAAAACATCAAAACACCAAAAGCAACCAAATCCCCAATTTCTTCATCAAGCCGAATGCTCCCTAAGGGGTGCCATTTGTGCACTTTGTCATTTCATGCATCAAAACACATCAAGATGTAATCCAATGAACATGAAACTTTATATGCATCATATACACATCCAAATACACAACATATATGAAAACCCCAAATTTGGAATTGGTCATGAACCCTAATTTTTCAATTTCTTCAAATTGGACAAATTAGACCAAATTGGTTAAATCAATTACTTTAATCATCTTTCTTCCATCCAATCAAAGTCTCAACACAATGAAACAACTCAAGATCAAATCTAGGTCATCTAAGAGTGGGTCAACAACTCTAGATTAGCAACATGGTTTCCAAAACCTTAAAAGAAAGCTTATAACTACAATAGTCACAACTTTCCTTCATCATACATGCTCAACACTTCCATCAAAACTTCCATCAACAAAACACAAGGAATAAAGAAAGAAATAACCTAAGAACATCATATGTTAAAGCCTAGATCCTAAGGAACATTTTCCTTTCTAATAGCAAGTTGGAAAACTTCACTAAAATCCAAGCTTTCTTTGATTTCTTCTTTCTTTCTCACAAGCTTCCTTTGCTTCCATTAATGGAGTTTTCTTTAAAGTGTATTAGGTTATCAAATGAAATGAAATGAAAACAATTTATACTTAGGACAAAGAAGCCTTGGCCGAAATTGTGTATACAAATATACCAAATTTCATTTCAATTTCATTAACTTTACATTAGTCAACTTGCATAAATATCTTAATAACACTTTATTAGATATTTAATTAAGTCAACAAATGCAACTAAGAATAATATAACTCTTATATTTAAGTTTATGGCCGAAATTTATAAAGAAATAAAGGAAAAAGATATTTTCATTTTTCAAAAAATTTTGAACAAATATCTTAAGAAGTCAAAATCAATTTGACAACCTTTTCCTTTAATGTAAGTCAAACATTTACACTTATAATCATTTCCTAACTTTATCATTTGGTGATATATTTATATTTTAATTATATTAATCATTTAACAATTAAATAATTAAATAATTAATTAAATACAAATATATCAAATATATGTATTATATTTACTTTAAATATCTCAAATACATATATTGATGATATATGTCAAATACCTTTATTTGACTATTTATTAATGTGTATTTAATAATATCATATATTAAATACAAATACACATTAATTAGGAAATGACGGTTCGGCCCGTTCGCATGTATTTTTCGTTTAACGATTAAACGATTTATAAATAATCATCATTATTCATAAATGTTGCTCTAGTGCTCTACGAGTATGTTTCATTATTGAGACTCTCTAGATTCAGGTATATCCGTCATGAAATCCAATTTCATGTCCATAATCTATCCACCCGTAGATTATGACGATCACGGATAATCTCGCTGAATCATACAGGTCGAGGTCATTGCATACGTATAATCCCTCCGTCACAGGTATCCAGATAATCCCAGAGATATAGATGTAAACGTCAAATCTCTATAGGTATTATCTCGTCGACGTATCTATTAGCAATCTCTAAATAACACTCGGAACTTACTTCCGATGTATACTGTGGCCACAGATTTAACAGACTGCTAATAATATATGGACTACCTATGCTCTGTACACAGAACTGACGGATCCTATCTTGACACACACAGGATATCCTGAGGATCGATCCACACCCAACGAACAGGCGGAGGTCTGATCTAAATAGATCGGTGACGTGACTGCCATCTAAGTGTGGAGGATGTCTCATACATCCACAGTGGTGTCTCAAGTCGAAGGACCACTATGCTACTCAACCCGAGAAGATTCTTATTGACGTTGGCGTACCATCCATTAAGAATCTTCGGTGAGCCGTTCAGTGTTTATCCACTATAAACACCTACACGTCTATACGAGTCTCCATAGACTCATGGTTCATTGGGATAAACCATCGGACCAAGTCTCGATATACGACATGTACTGGTCTCAACGGATTTGACTAACCGACCCGTGTTAGCAAATCTTGACCAGGAACTATGTTTGATAATAATCATATAGCAGTGACACTTCCCAATGTCAATTACAAACTAACTTTGTAACTGTGTACTGCATTATATATTATCGGGCCTTTGTCTAATATATACATATCACTAAACCACATTTAGTTTCAATCTAATCGTAATCAGATCGAATACGTATATAAGAACAAGAGGTGCAACCATAAATAAGTAATATTATGGAATAAGGGGATGTTCGTATTCATGAATCAGACATAAATACGGCCCGGATTGGCGCTCTGAGCACCAACCCCAACAATTTCTCCCACTTGCTCTAGTGCCAATCCACGGTATCATATACACTCTCAATGTGCATCGTATGCACATGGCCCTAAAGCTCACCCAGTACTTAAGAGGTAGGCAACAAAAACAAGTCCGCTATGACATATTGAGTTTGTCAAACAAACTCCATCGTTTCCCATAGTCAGCATCATTCATATTTTGTAGAATCTAGATTATACATTAATATGACTCTGATGCTACACAGTATTGTGCTACAGCTACTGAAGTTGTCCAAGTATTTAAGGATCAAATCCAAAATACTATGAAGACAACCGCAAGCACAACAAAACTTCTATTTAAAAGGTCACTATGCAACTTCATAAGTCAATACTTCAAAAGTTGCATTTGATTCCACTAAATAGTAGAATCCTTCGTGACACTCCCACTGCATCTTTTGTGACTCTTTATGACGTAGACTGTCTAACGTCATAATTAGTCTCAAAACTAATATGACCCTAATGGTTGCAGACTATATTCTCCATGAATTAGAAACTCGTTCTTAATATCTCAAAGATCACAAAGAACGTGTTTCAAGATCCATCATATGGTCTATAAGATGTCAAAATAACTCGTAACAATTACGATTAAATCGACATCGATAATCGCATGTAATAAAGTATTCACTATGTCATCATCAAATGATACATAATATTGTTTAGACATTCTAATCAATATCTCTTTCGAAAAAGGAATCATCCTTTAAAAGATGAATACTATGTATAAGACATACAATAACTGTCGAACAGTTATACTAACTGTCATACAGATAGCCTTGTTATGTCCTTCATTAGATCATATCTAATGTACGACTAATAGGAGTATCTCACAAGTCTCCTAGTTTCATATCATATATAAAACTTTATATCAAATATAACAGAGACTACTCCCACTGCTTTCACGGAGTAAAGAAGACTTAGGTAATCTTTTACCTACATACATCTCATTATTACTATAATAATGATAATGTCGTTAAGATATATAACACTAGAAACTAATATGTACGCTCCCACTAACCCTTCTAATCACATGTGTATTCTCTATACTTTGACAAGATCAGACAATCTGACGATATCAAAAATAGAGAACACATATTTCTGGAAGACTTATCCGAGTCTACAATAGGCTCTGTAAGTTAGCACACTAAACTGCGATCTCAGCAGAACACAAACTCTAGGGCCATTTCAGAATGAACTTTCAAACAAGGAAATCACAAATGATCTCTTATCGAATAAGTCATCCAAAAACGCCACTTTGCATTCTTTAACTAAAATATACAGTTTATTATCAACATTAACCAATATATCTTTAATTGTTCAATTAGTGTGACTAGAGATAAGTTTTCTCAGAATCTACAATAGATTGCTGAGTATAACGTTTCTCACTGTCACACTATAAAGGTCAAACCTTTAAAATAAGCTCACATTGCTTCCGTTGTGCAAACAATTAGCACATATCATGAACTAATTCATAATGAAAGCGTAATCAAGTTCAAAACTTGATCATAGTAAGCTATGAACAATCTTAGATCTAAGGTTCAATGGTGAACTTCCAGAATCGATATCAAATATCGCTTCCATTAAAAGTCATAGGATAATTTTCTTCAATAAGAAAACAACGGAACCATTAAGTATCAAATACTCGTGAATGATTCTGTTATCCTATTGGACTTGCACGGAAGATGTATAAGGGTTGTTTCATCTTATTAATTACGTAGTTCCATTTATAATTTATCATTCTCACATTTGACTTCAATAAGTCAAGTCTTTTCTACAATAGTTAACATCTGATGTTACACATCAAGTAATAAAACGATTTTATTACTTAGAATCGTAGGAAAGATATTCTATTAAATAGAATACAATATTCTATTAAACAGAATAAACGATAAACTTTTACTTATACCTCCGAGGTGTAAGTAATTTCCATTATATAACTATTATATAAAAGAAAGATTGAAATCTCAAACTTTTCAAGATTCAAATTTTCTACCTATACATATCATATATGCAACTGTAGAAAATAATGGAACATTAATTAAAAAGATGAATTAGTGTTACTGGAGTATAACCCCAAGAGTATTGAAACTAATTCGGTAACATTCAATATCAAACGAATCAAATCATATAAGATTCGATTGCTCCCACTACTCAATTCCATCAAGATGGAATCGTGGAAGAACAATATTGAATATGAATCATATTCACTAAATAACCTTAGAACTAATTGCTTTAAATTCATACGTTTGATCGTATCAAAGATCTTTGAACAGTTCAAAGACATGTTATGAATTTTGAGGATAGAATTCTCTAAAACCTTTAGATTGAATATATTTGAACAAGTCAAAAATGTTCAATCTACGTTTCATCAGAACGGATTGAAAGTACTTGATACTTTCAAGACTTTCAATATGTGTTCCTTCAGAAACACGTAACTAAGTTATGACAATTCATCAACTAAGTTACGAAATAAAGAAAACTACCTTAAGCAATTATTATTTATAAACTACATACATCCAATGTATCAGTTTAATAAATCTGGTGGTCCAATGACAATCATTGGTTAAACGAGATCTTAATCACTTTCCTGAATACAATATTCATTAAATGGATAAGGATGTGTGGTGTGATCTAGTATCAAACCATCCTTTACCATACGGAATAAGCATCCAATGCTTAAGTGATTAAACCCATAAAGCACCGTTCTAAATTATTTACTTTACCGAATAATTTTTCTTAATGTTTATCTCTACGTCAATGACACTACTAGTTATTATAAAATATGTAACAATTGTTTATAAAGAACAAGTGACTATCCAATAGTCGCAAGTTCCGATATCAAATATCAAAACAATCGTTAACCAATATTTCAAATAACTAGACGGGAGATCTGGTATCCAATACCTATAGTTGTAGTATTGTGAAAATCGATATTTTCTATACACAAATATACGCATCTCCTTTCTTTAGCTTTACTATTTGCATTCAACTATTCACAACAATTGTAAATAACTGATTAGCAAATTGTGTCATACACATTACCTCTAAAGGTAATTAAAGCTTAGAAAAGTCATTACTAGATAAACAAATACCTAATAGGGCTTTCTTAATGCCAGTCAAGAATCTCGAGACATGAACTAATTCAAGTCAATTCTTACTGCATAAGAAACTATTGTCTCTAAAGTATTACATCCTAAAAGGGATATCTATCTAGATTATCTATCATGACTTAGAAACTAAGTCACTAACCATCTTTATTTTTGAAGAAAATCGGAACAATAGTTCCCGATGGTTTAGACCAATCTAATAATATCCTAGTCTAGTAGTATCTAGAACCTATTCTAGAATAACTGCAACCAAGAGTCTAGTCAGAACATATCAAAATATGTGTGCAGTAAATAAAAGTTTAATTCTATATAAACAATAGAATAAGGAAACAAACAGCGCATCAATTTCCATAACAACATACACTGCCTAAGTTATGGAATATTTTAAACTTAGCAGTGCCTCCCACTATTTTACGTAATGCCGTAATCCCCAACGGAAAGATGAGAATTCAATAATTAAATCGAATTCCATAATGGGAAGAGGACCCCATGAATATATTTCGACTCACAGCAGAGGCACGGTCTCGCCGACGTATATTCACAGGTAGACAACTAATTGTCAATCACTCACCAGTGACTCCGAGGTTCCGGTCCTGGCCGTTTCTCGTTGTCGCTGCGAAGGCAGGCCCACAAGGAGACGTACCAAGGTTAAACTTGTCAATGATAAACTCAAGTTACTTGCGTAACCCTGACAGCTAGGGCACGTTCAGGATTCCGCTTTCGCTTGAATTTATCTAGTATCTAATATACATTCGGCATAAATAAATTTCTATCAGCTACATCCTCACAGCAGAGGCACGGTCTCGGATGTAGTCAACGAAAAGATATTTATAAACCGTATTGACAAGACGGACCAAGAAACAAGTATTCCTAATACTAGTTACTTTAAAACCTTATTAAGCGGGAATATTCCATTAAGTGTCATACACCCTAAATCTAATCAAATTAGATTATAACATGCATGTATAAAGTCAAGAAAACATGATTAAACATTGAATAAAACAAGCTAATCATTTTATGGAGGCCTAGAATCAGACTCGCTCTGATACCATTTTGTAGGGGTTTTAGGGGGAATATCCGGTAACGCAGCGGAAGCGGCGGGAGATCGAATCTTCCGATTTCAAAACTTTTTCTTGGATTAATTAAATAAACATATTTATTTAATTGCCCAATAATCAAATTATGAAACAAAATTTCAAATGAATCATATTCAAGTGAAATTACCAAATTACCCTTATATGGTATTTTGTCCATTTTAGTCCGAAATTGATCCAATCAATTTTGAATGATTCTAAATCATTTCTAAGATGAACTTAGCATGTTCAAAACATCAAAACACCAAAAGCAACCAAATCCCAAATTTCTTCATCAAGGCCGAATGCTCCCTAAGGGGTGCCATTTGTGCACTTTGTCATTTCATGCATCAAAACACATCAAGATGTAATCCAATGAACATGAAACTTTATATGCATCATATACACATCCAAATACACAACATATATGAAAACCCCCAAATTGGAATTGGTCATGAACCCTAATTTTTCAATTTCTTCAAATTGGACAAATTAGACCAAATTGGTTAAATCAATTACTTAATCATCTTTCTTCCATCCAATCAAAGTCTCAACACAATGAAACAACTCAAGATCAAATCTAGGTCATCTAAGAGTGGGTCAACAACTCTAGATTAGCAACATGGTTTCCAAAACCTTAAAAGAAAGCTTATAACTACAATAGTCACAACTTTCCTTCATCATACATGCTCAACACTTCCATCAAAACTTCCATCAACAAAACACAAGGAATAAAGAAAGAAATAACCTAAGAACATCATATGTTAAAGCCTAGATCCTAAGGAACATTTTCCTTTCTAATAGCAAGTTGGAAAAACTCACTAAAATCCAAGCTTTCTTTGATTTCTTCTTTTTTCTCACAAGCTTCCTTTGCTTCCATTAATGGAGTTTTCTTTAAAGTGTATTAGGTTATCAAATGAAAGTGAAATGAAAACAAATTATACTTAGGACCAAGAATGCCTTGGCCGAAATTGGTATACAAAATAACCAAATTTCATTTCAATTTCATTTAACTTTACATTTAGTCAACTTGCATAAATATCTTAATAACACTATAGAGTATTAATTAAGTCAACAAATGCAACTAAGAATAATATAACTCTTATATTTAAGTGTATGGCCGAAATTATAAAGAAATAAAGGAAAAAGATATTTTATTTTTCAAACAATTTTGAACAATATCTTAAGAAGTCAAAATCAATTTGACAACCTTTTCCTTTAATGTAAAGTCAAACATTTACAACTTATAATCATTTCCTAACTTTATCATTTGGTGATATATTTATATTTTAATTATATTAATCATTTAACAATTAAATAATTAAATAATTAATTAAATACAAATATATCAAATATATGTCTATTATATATTACTTTAAATATCTCAAATACATATATTGATGATATATGTCAAATACCTTTATTTGACTATTTATTAATGTGTATTTAATAATATCATATATTAAATACAAATACACATTAATTAGGAAATGATGGTTCGGCCCGTTCGCATGTATTTTTCGTTTAACGATTAAACGATTTATAAATAATCATCATTATTCATAAATGTTGCTCTAGTGCTCTACGAGTATGTTTCATTATTGAGACTCTCTAGATTCAGGTATA
Organism: Zanthoxylum bungeanum; assembly: GCA_019454045.1. Taxonomy (NCBI): domain Eukaryota; kingdom Viridiplantae; phylum Streptophyta; class Magnoliopsida; order Sapindales; family Rutaceae; genus Zanthoxylum; species Zanthoxylum bungeanum. The sequence continues at coordinate 9,544 of SKCR01019213.1, forward strand.
TCCGTCATGAAATCCAATTTCATGTCCATAATCTATCCACCCGTAGATTATGACGATCACGGATAATCTCGCTGAATCATACAGGTCGAGGTCATTGCATACGTATAATCCCTCCGTCACAGGTATCCAGATAATCCCAGAGATATAGATGTAAACGTCAAATCTCTATAGGTATTATCTCGTCGACGTATCTATTAGCAATCTCTAAATAACACTCGGAACTTACTTCCGATGTATACTGTGGCCACAGATTTAACAGACTGCTAATAATATATGGACTACCTATGCTCTGTACACAGAACTGACGGATCCTATCTTGACACACACAGGATATCCTGAGGATCGATCCACACCCAACGAACAGGCGGAGGTCTGATCTAAATAGATCGGTGACGTGACTGCCATCTAAGTGTGGAGGATGTCTCATACATCCACAGTGGTGTCTCAAGTCGAAGGACCACTATGCTACTCAACCCGAGAAGATTCTTATTGACGTTGGCGTACCATCCATTAAGAATCTTCGGTGAGCCGTTCAGTGTTTATCCACTATAAACACCTACACGTCTATACGAGTCTCCATAGACTCATGGTTCATTGGGATAAACCATCGGACCATGTCTCGATATACGACATGTACTGGTCTCAACGGATTTGACTAACCGACCCATGTTAGCAAATCTTGACCAGGAACTATGTTTGATAATATTCATATAGCAGTGACACTTCCCAATGTCAATTACAAACTAACTTTGTAACTGTGTACTGCATTATATATTATCGGGCCTTTGTCTAATATATACATATCACTAAACCACATTTAGTTTCAATCTAATCGTAATCAGATCGAATACGTATATAAGAACAAGAGGTGCAACCATAAATAAGTAATATAGAATAAGGGGATGTTCGTATTCATGAATCAGACATAAATACGGCCCGGATTGGCGCTCTGAGCACCAACCCCAACACTCCACCTTATCTCTACTTGGCTCGTGCCATGACCTGGTCCATTGTGTAGCACCTGAATTTCGTCAACTTCTTGTAGAGCCCGCTGTCATAAAGGAGTCCATTCCTGAAGGCTTCAACTGCTGTTGGCTGATGAAGGTCCGGTATGGTTATTCTCTCACGATTGAACCGAGCCACGTAGCTCCGTAATGTTTCTCCTCTTCTCTGTTGTACTGAGTTAAGGTCGTCCGTCGTTTTTTCCATCCTGCACGAACTTGTGAAGTGTTGCACGAACTTGTCCGCCAGTTCTTGGTATGATTTGATTGACCTGTAAGGAAGATTAATGAACCATGTCAAGGCAGGTCCCGCCAGAGTTTCCCGAAGCACCTGCCACATTCCGGCCTCCCTTGGTTCGGAGACAAACCATTCGACATCATCTTGAATTTGTAATGCATGACGTGGTCGTCTGGATCTGTGGTCCCATCATATAACTTCATTTCAGGTGGGTTGAATTTCCTGGGCAACTCAACTGCTACAATTGACTCATGGAAATGGGTATCTGAAATTGTCCCGGCCCGGCTTTTCCTGATCGGGAGTTTCACCCCTGGTAGTCGAGACATAACTGCTTCTTTGAATTCAACCATTTCTCTTCTGATGGAATTGGCCAGTTGATGGGCTTGATCACCAAGAGGGTCTGAATGTATAGTGGCTGGGGGGGTGGTTGCTGTTTGGTTCATCTGACACGGGTGGAGCAGTTGGACTACTTCGGTTATGCTGAGGGTCGGATGATAGGTGATCAAGCCTTTGTTGTAAACTTTCGTTGGTATTTCGCATCGTGAGATTTTCTTCTTCCAGGTTTGTGAGTCGTTCCTGGAGCATGGCAATTTGTACCGCTAGTTGATCTGGGATATGTTCGTTGCTTGATGCCATTGTTGATTATTTTGTTGAGACGTTCTACCTCTTGTCGATTCACTCGTCAGCCCCACGGTGGGCGCCAAATTGTAGACTCTGATTTCGGCCAATGTCCACAATCGAGATTATCAATTTGTAGGGTGCGAGTAAATCCTGTAAAACAAATAGAACGAATAAGGAGCTTACTGCCCACCGGTGTGGTGGAAACCGTAGACACTCCGACGCTCAAGTTAGTGATGGTATCGATCAACGTAAAGCAAACTGGTCAAGGCTTTTGTGTACCTCAACCTTCTGTGATATGCCGTGAGGGCGGTTGTGAATCAGTTTCGACTTAGTAATTGTGGTGGTCTTTTTTCGATCCCCTTGTTGGTGTCTTTCTTTCTTCTTTTATAGGTCTTGGTTTTCTCCGTTTATCTGCCCGTTGGAGTTTCTATTAATGAAGCTTTTATTCGGATGTTCCATACTTGGTAACTGATGATCTTGTCTTCTCCCTGAAACCGTCGTCTTCATGGTAGGATTTATGAATGCAGATTCTTTCTTCAATTTTATAACTGGCGCCCGTTGATCTTCTTTATGTTCAACAGGCCTGGTCTTTTGCATAATATCTTCGTATGTGGGCCCAGTTTGCAGATGGGCTTCTAGTCTTGTGGTGTAATGTCGTTTTTGCCCTTAGAGTCAATTTTGGCCCAAACACATACTTGTTAGAAAATGAGCTTCAAAGCTATAAAGAAGCTATGTCTTCTCCGGATGCACCTCTTTAGAAAGAGGCTATTAACAGTGAGATTGATTCAATCCTACAGAACCATACTTGGGTGTTGGTTGATCTTCCACCAGGTTGTAAGCCGCTGGGCTACAAATGGATATTTAAAAGGAAGATGAAATCGAATGGATCAATAGATAAGTACAAGGCAAGGCTTGTCATAAAAGGTTATAGATAAAAGAAAGGTCTTGATTACTTTGACACCTATTCACCAGTGACTCGTATCACATCGATAAGAATGCTCATAGCCATAGCAGCTATATTTGGTCTTGAAATACATCAAATGGATGTAAAGATGGCATTCTTGAATGGTAAATTGGATGAAGAGATTTACATGGAACAACCAGAAGGGTTTAGTGTTCCTGGACAAGAACAGAAGGTGTGCAAACTTGTAAAATCCTTGTACGGATTAAAACAAGCACATAAACAATGACATGAGAAATTTGACAAAGAAATGTTGTCAAGTGGGTTCAAAACTAATGAGTGTGATAAGTGTGTGTACACCAAATCAACTCTAAAATGATATGTCATTGTGTGTCTCTATGTAGACGATATGCTGATAATTGGTAGTAATTATGAAATGATTCAGTCTACCAAAAACGTATTATCCAGCAGATTTGATATGAAAGATATGGGAACAGCTGATGTGATCCTAAGAATTAAGATTTCTAGGACATCAGACATATATATATTATCTCAGACTCATTAAATTGAGAAGATACTTGATAAATATATCAAAGGAGATCTAAATGTGGCTAGAACCCCTGTATAACTAACTCTTCATCTATCAAAGAATATTGGTTCAAGCGTATCGCAATTAGAGTATTCGAGAATCATCGGAAGTCTGATGTATCTCACGAATTGTACACGACCTGATATCGCTCAAGCTGTGAACTGGCTTAGCAGATATACGAGCAATCCAGGACATAACCACTGGAAAGCCATAGTAAGAGTTTTGAGGTATCTGAGAGACACTTCAAAATATTGGCTACATTACGAGAGATATCATGTTGTACTAGAGGGATACAACGGTGTTAACTGGATATCTAATACGGTGGATTCCAAATCTACGAGTGGATTTGTTTTCACATTTGGTAATGCAGTCGTGTCATGGAAATCCTCGAGGCAAACATGTATTGCCTGGTCGACTATGGAATCAAAGTTCATAGCGTTAGACAAAACAACGGAAGAAACAGAATGACTTAGAAACTTCCTGGAGGATATTCCTAATTGGCCCAAACCGGTGCCAGCGATTAACATACATTGTGATAGCCAATCGGCTATTGGGAGAGCCTAAAATACAATGTATAATGGTAAGTCTCGACACATATGTCGGAGATATAATACCATACGTCAACTGCTCTCAAGTGGCATAATAACGATCGATTATGTCAAGTCGAAGGAAAACCTAGCGGATCCACTAACTAAAGGTTTACCTCGAGAGCAAGTTGAGAAGTCATCGAGGGGAATGGGCTTGAAGCCTATAAATTAAGAATTGTCACTGTGGAAACCCAACCTAACTGACTGGAGATCCCAAGATCTAGATTCAAAAGGGACAACTGAAACTTTGTGCAATTCAAAACAAGCACTGAAGAGTTTTTTACTCCTTCCCATTCCGATAATGACGCTGAGTGCTGTCTGTCATTGGTTAGGATAAGCTAAGACTTTTAATGATCACTATATTATGAGATGAGTCCTAATGAGGGTAAAGACATATTACCTCTTCATAGTAGATCACCTATTTCAAGTAAGAAGTGAGGCCGCTTCCATGGGAACTTTTAAAGGTGGGTTACCCTAAAGTACTTGATGAATCTGGGACCGTTGTTCAGGTCCGAAATGAACACAACCGTAGAACGAGAAAATGGTCGAAGTAAAGCTGTGTGTTGGCAGTTGTATTGGTTTACACCAATGGCAGAATAGTTCAAGACTATGGGTCACTAGTTTGCCAAGTAAATCCGATTGTCATTCACTAGGAAATGTTCAAGGAGAAAGCTACCTATTTCGATGCAGCTTTAGTTCATGGCAACTCTCTCAAGTGTCTCCATGAATATTTGAAGAATTGTGGGGGATTGTTGGAAATTCTTCTAAATGTTCATTAAGGGTATATTTGTCATTTGGAAGCTTTGGGTGCATGTGAGGGGTACAACCATTTGGAGGGTTGCACCCCACCCCAAGGGGTGCCCTATTGGAACCCTTCCATGCCTTATAAAAGAGGCATCATATCCAAATACAAAGGAGAAGAAAGAAATCCGAATTGTGAGTCATTTTGTTTGATTTTTGAGAGAGTCCCACCATTTTCTTAGTTCAAACACTTGTTAAGGAGTGCTCCTTGAACAAGAAGCAACCAAGTTATCTTGGGAGAACATTGGCCAATTCGAATATGTGAAGCACATGTGACGGAGACTAATAAGTTCTTAAGGACAGAGAGATCTCGACTTGGATTCGTCATTGCATTTTCCAGGTTTTCTATAGTTTTTCATGTTTTAGGGTTTTATGATAGTTTGATTGGTATTTTCTGGTTTAATTTGTTTGAAGCATGTTGTTTTAATGTTTAATGACACTAATATGCCAACAATGTGTCCTTTAGGAAAGACACAAATTAAAGTGATTTATCTCTTAAAGTGGAAGATTATCATCTTAGAGTTCAAATGATATATTGGAGGGATATAATCATTGTAATCCTTTAAGTTAAAAATGTCTTTATAAAATCAACTCTCTATGTGTATAAATAAGGTATTTGAGTTCTCATTTTTTTCATTCATTCAAATTTGATTGGTATCAAATTTGGGGAGAAATCATTCTTAAGATGATATTATATTTCACATGGTATTCTTTGGAATGTAACTTTTGAAAAATACTTTATACATGATTTTTACGTTTTATGGCAAAAAAGGGAAATGCCAAATGTGCATATTTTTAATTTTGGTACCATTATTTAAGCACATAAGTAATTGGTATCTCATTAAGAACTTAATTTTTACTTCTCCACTTTTTGATTATGTAAAAGGGGAAAAAATCATTAAAAATGAGGTTAAAACTTGTATAACCTTCACCTTTGTATTAAGGGGGAGTAATTGTAATAATGTGTTTGTATAAGTCTTATAGAGCTATTGTAAAGACAATCACACATTGAGAGAGAGCTTATATTGAGGGGGAGCAAAATCGTCAATATTTGGACTCCTAGAAACTCACAAGTTTTAAGGGGTTGCCATCATAAAAAAATGGGAGATTGTTAGCGACACAATCGCGTAATTGATTTTGATGATGCAACGAGGGAGAAATCTTCGACGTGCAAATGTGAGTCAATATAAAAAGATGTCGAAGCACTACGTGGTGAAGAGCTAGAATATGAAGACTAGCGGAAAATCGAGATAATCTTGCGAAGTCTTAGCTTATGGCTCTAATTGTAATGTGAATTGTATATTCAAGTGCCTAAGCTCATAGGGAACATACACATTCACTTAGATGCATTAGGTTCATGTACAAAATGCATTAAAATCTTCATTTATGCATTTTTGGTACAGAGATCGGCATACCGGTCCCTTACCGGTGTCCATACCGGTGAGATGCTCTGTCTTGCACCCTCGCTGGAACCGACACGGACCTTACCGGTCTCATACCAGTCACCATACCGGTGAACCTATGGAATGCATGGCTACTGGAACGGCACAAACCAAATCGGTCTCCATACCGGTCACATACCGGTGAGTGAGCCAACATCTGGTTCCTTTACCGGAAACGGCATGACCTAAACTGGTCATCATACCGATGACCATAACGGTCAAGCTTTTCATTGTGCACACTTTCTGGAACCGGCACGGACCATACCGGTTAAAAGTTAATACTTTTTTACGCTAAAAGTTAATACTTTTTGCGACCAATATTTTCGTCGCTAAAGATTATTTTTAGCGTCGAAATTTATTTTCGATGCTAAATACCTTCCTCGACCAAGCTTTCGGGGAAAAAAAAATTATTTTGACGCTAAAGACCTTTAGCGACGAAATTTTTCGACGCTAAAAGTGAAAATAAAAAAAATAATAATAAAAAATTCGTTATAATTAGTTTTAAAAACTAATTATAACAAAATTGATATTATAAATTAATTTCAAACTAATTTAATTACAAAAGAAAGTATTAAATTTTTAGAAAACATAAGAACATAATTACAAATTTGTTATAAAATATTATGACAATGATATCTTTATTAATATAAAAATAAAATTACAAAATATATCACAACAAAAAAGCTTAAAATAATAAACAAAATGATAAAATATAATTTTTCTATATATTTTCTCCATCTTCACTTTCATCTTCTTCATCTTTCATTTGTTCTTCATTTTCTTCACCATCTTCATTTTCATAATTTCTTCATTTTCATAATTTCTTCATTTTCATATTTCCCTACAAAAAAAAAAAAAAAATTAAAATATTGGATGTTAATATAAAATATAAAAAACAAAACAAAACAAAACATATAAGGAAAAATAAAATTTAGAGAGAAAATAAGAATTTGAGAGAAAGAAAGTGAGAATAAGAGAAATGAAAGAGCAAATGAATTTATAAGGAAAAAACAACCTTTAGCGACGAAATAGACTTTCGTCGCTAAATGTCATCAAATAACGGGAATTATTTCCGCCAAAATTTTGATTTTTAGCGTCGAAATTTTTGACTTTTAGCGTCGAAAATTCGTCGCTAAATGTCAAAAAATTTAAATCAAATTTCATCATGTGAAAAGTTCAAATTTTAGAAGGCGGGAATTCGGAAAATTTAAATTTACCCTTTAGCATCGAAATATTTGACTTTTAGCGTCGAAAATTTCGTCGCTAAATGTCAAAAATTTAAATCTAATTTTAATACGCGGTAAATTCAATTTTTATAAGGAGGGAATTCGAAAAATTTAAATTTACCATTTAGCGTCGAAATATTTGACTTTTAGCGTCGAAACATTCGTCGCAAATGATCAAAATTTTAAATTTATTTTTTTTGGCGAAAAGTTCAAATTTTAGAAGGCGGGAAATCGAAAAATTTAAATTTACCCTTTAGCATCGAAATTTAAATTTCGACGCTAAAAGGTAAACGTTTAGCGTCTAATGTAAATTTCAACGCTAAAAGGTAAATCTTTAGCGTCGAAAATCTATTTGGACGCTAAAGGGTTAACCTTTTAGCGTCCAAATAGAATTTCGACGCTAAAGGTTAGAACATTTAGCGTCAAAAAACTATTTTGACGCTAAAGGTGCAACCATTTAGAGTCCAAATAGATTTTCGACGGTAAAGATTTACCTTTTAGCGTCGAATTTCAATTTCGACGCTAAAGGATTTATTAGCGTCGAAATTTAAATTTCGACGCTAAAAGTTTGGACGCTAAAGGTCAATTTTCTTGTAGTGATTGAATAGAAAACTTGCATATAGGTTATTTATTGAATAGAGAAAAATTAACCTAAATGCTTATTTGGTAATAAGAGCTAAAATCGGCAAAAATTTATTAATTCGGTATTTTATAGGTGAAACCTAATTCACCCTCCCTCTTGGGGATATAGTATTGTTGTCGCTAGTACTTGTAGGTAATTTCAAGGTCGTCGTTAAAAAACTGCTTAAAAAGTTACTCGACCACACTTTAGCTGTTTATCATTGATGTTAACATCGGTACGAAAAGAAAAAGAAAATACACACAGAAGCACATGAAAATGGATTATATAGTATTATTATTGAATTTCATCGATAAAGGTTTCTTGATCTTCAGAGTTTTCAATTTTTTGGTTGTTCAAAATGTAAACAATTAGCTATGTTCGAGAAATCATTGGACAACAAGGTCATTATGTTGGTAAAATAAAGATTTTTTTTTTTAAAAAAAAAATGATGCACTTTCTTATTTTTATTTTTTTTGTCTTTTCATTAACTTTCTTTGATAATCAATATTGAATTATAATCCGAGATATGTAATTATTGTTATCATTATAAAATAATTAGTTAGCAAAAATTCCGTATAACAAATCTTTAATGGAAAAAGTATCATTCTATAATATCAGTAGAAAAATTCTCTAAAAATAACATGTATATTGATATGGTGTATTATTAGAAGACATGTCTCTTGATATGTGTCCTTTAAGAAATACATAAATTAAAGTGATTTATCTCTTAAAGTGAAAGATTATCATCTTCGAGTTAAAATGATATATTGGAGGGATATAATCCTTGTAATCCTCAAGGTTAAAAATGCCTTTATAAAAGCAACCCTCTATGTGTATAAATAGGGTATTTGAGTTCTCATTTTTTTCATTCATTCAATTATTCAATTTTTTCATAAGTTTTTAGGCATAAAAGAGGAAGTCGAAAGTTTAGAGAGTTTCCACTATTTTCAAGTTCTCTTGAAGAATGAAGTGTCCGTTTTATAAAAAACAACCAAGTATCATGGGATAACGTTAGCCAATAGATCCATAAGAGCACTGATGCGAGGCTAATAAGTTCTTAAGAAAATAGTTTACTCGACTTTTAAAGATCTTCTTTTACAAATAATTCTTAGGTTTTTTTTTGAGTTTATGTTTGATCCATAGATTGCATGTTTACTATTTATTAATTTGGTTGAATCATGCATGTTAAAAAGTGATTAACAACACATCATGTTCAACAATCTTAAGAACTTATTAGGAATTTTGTGTTGCAAAATCCGTTTTTGCATGACTCACGCGTGATTAATAAGTTATAGTAAGTGTTTGTCAAATTAGATTAAAAAAATTAATTAATTAAATAAATAAAGTAAACTTTGTATGCATGATTGAAATAGTAAAGTGGGAGGCAAACTAACTAAAGAAATCATGATTTTATTATTTGCTTTGAAAAAGAATTATAAATTATTTAGATAATTTACTGTGTTAAAAAATAAATAAATAAATAAAAGTTATTTGATTTGAATTATAAGTTATAATCAAATATTGTGTCATTTGACTCTAAGATTATGATAATGTTTCTATTAACACATGATTCTTGCAATTTGGTAACTCACTATTTTTAGGATTTATTCATTAATTAACTTAGGAAAATCATATAATAAAATTATAAACTCGGTTATTATAGATTTTAGTTAATTAAAGTATTTTCAATTATCACACATTAACCCGATAGTTTTAAATGATAAAGTTGATGTTAGTAATATTACAATTTATTTGTTTACTGTGTTCTTACAATCGATTTTGAACAAGCAGTAAACCGAAAAGAAAATAAACAACAGTGATACAATTAACAACAGTAAAAGAAATAATGAAATAGAGACAATTGACAGGAGCAGTAAAGCAATGAAGAATTCCGAGGCTTGTTGAAGGGGACAACAATCTCCTTAAAACAAATTCGTCCCTACCGAAGGTGCAGTAGAACTTGAGACGCTTGTTTCCCAGGATGCACACGGAAACAAACAAGTATGGGCACCACCAATCTTGTTTCCAACGAACCACAAAGTGTTTTGAACTCCCCCAAAGATTTTCGAAATTCTAGTAGTGTTTTCCTTGTGTGTACTGTTGTGTACCAAAAAACGAAAAACACTTCCTTATTAAAAGAAATTATAATGCCAATTAAATCTCATCAATGAGAGGCTTTTCACTTGTTGTAACCATCAAACTAATTAAATTAGTTGTTATGGAATTCAAAAGGTTTGGAAAAAAAAAAATAAAGAGACATCCAAAATTGGCTAGGCCGGGCCTGCACATTTTGGTCCGACATTCGTGTACGCAGGACACGCGGGTGCACACGAGCCAAGCTTGATTCAGATTTGATTTGCACCCCCCCGCACACGTAGAGAGAGCCTCTATCCTTATAACTCTTACCCATCTACATATGAGCAATCATATATAAGCATAATATTCACTCTATAGCTTTCCCATATGGGACAAGCTTACTTTTCTTTATTTTCCAACATCAATAGGTGAACTTTGAGCAACAATTTCTCATTCACCCAAGCACCATTTTAAGCATATGAATATGCCATTTCGAAGTACTCACGGAGGAGTATCCGAATCATTCAATAACAACCACTAACACGAAGTGGACCATGCTTAAAATTGAGCCTCAAAATGCTTATGCATAAGCATTTTTCCAACAATCCCCCACATGAATGAAATTGGCGAAAAACGTCGAATAAAATTATTTTATAAAACATTTTATTTTGACCTAGAAATTCAGTTTCAACGGTTAAACACCTGCAGGTAGGCCTCAGCCTTTGAACCTTCCCTTGTGAAAATAGATCTCATTTACTGACTGACAGTGGACGCGATGTCATTGAACTGTACTACCGTTCATGTAAATGGAGAACATATATCACACAGATGTTTTACCTAACACATTTGAGTTCTCATTTTTATGCTCATTTTGGCCATGAACATCAACCTGGTTCTGCAAGAGTTTCTAAGAATTGTGCCCCGTACAATTCCATTTGAAGCGGCCCCACTTCTCTCTCACATAGGTGATTTCTTATTTAAGAGCATCTCGTAATACTCTGCTCGGATTCCTGACGCATAAGAATCATTAAAAGCCTTTGCTTAACCTCAATCCATACGAGCATCACTATTTCATTTCACCATAGGAATGGACTAGAGGGTAAACCCCCCACAGTGAACCAATTATGTCTTTTACGAGTAGGTTGTCCCATTGAACCTAGATCTTGGGATCTCCAGTCAACAATGTTGGGTTTTCCTTCGTAATAAACATTTATCGAATGGGCTTTAGTCACATTCCCCTCGATGATTTCATAACCAACTCTCTATTTAACCCTTTGGTTAGCGGATCCGCAATGTTATCATTTGACTTTACATAGTCAATCGAAATAACTCCAGTAGAGAGTAATTGTCTAACGGTATTGTGTCTACGACGAATATGTCTAGACTTACCATTATACATATTGTTATGTGCCCTTCCAATTGCAGATTGACTATCGCAATGAATGCAAATTGCTGGCACTGGCTTAGGCCAACTTGGAATATCCTCTAGAAAAGTTCGAAGCCATTCTGCTTCTTCAGCACACTTGTCTAATGCAATGAATTCTGATTCCATTGTAGATCTGGCTATCACAGTCTGTTTGGAGGATTTCCACGATATAGCTGCACCTGCTAGTGAAAACACATAGCCACTGGTAGACTTTGAGTCTTTCATATCAGATATCCAATTAGCATCACTGTATCCTTCGACTACAGCTGGATATCTATGATAGTGCAACCCATAATTACGAGTAAAACGTAAGTACCTAAGTACTCTCACTATTGCTTTCCAGTGATCAACCCCTGGATTACTCGTATATCTGCTGAGCTTGTTTACTGTACAGGCTATATCAGGCCTTGTACAACTCGATAGGTACATCAAACTCCCGATAACTCTAGAGTATTCTACTTGAGATATACCATCTCCCATATTCTTTGATAGGTGTAGACTCACATCTAAAGGAGTTCTAGCCACAGCAGAATCATCATTGTTGAATTTACCAAGAATCTTGTCCACATAGTGCGACTGATCAAGAATAAGTCCATCTGAACTTCTCGAGATCTCTTTTCCCAGAATGACATCTGCTAGACCCATGTCTTTCATGTCAAACTTAGATTTTAGCATATTCTTGGTAGATTTCACCATTTTAATATATACTCCCGACAATGAATATGTCATCAACGTAGAGACATAAAATGACATAGCCAACTTCTGTCTCTCTGACATAAATGCATTTATCACATTCATTGATTTTGAAACCATTTGCCAACATGGTGTCATCAAACTTTTTATGCCACTGTTTCGGAGCTTGTTTCAATCCATACAAGGATTTAACTAACTTACAGACTTTCTTTCCTTGTCCTGGAGCTATAAAGCCTTCAGGTTGTTCCATGTAGATTTCTTCATCTAAATCTCCATTCAGAAAGGCTGTTTTCACATCCATCTGATGTACCTCAAGATTGCGCAAAGCTGCAATCGCTAGTAGTATCATCCTTATGGAATTTATTCTCGTTACAGGAGAATAAGTATCAAAGTAATCAAGACCTTCACGTTGTCTGTAACCTTTAATTACAAGTCTTGTTTTGTACTTGTCAATTGATCCATCTGCTTTCATTTTCTTTTTGAAAATCCACTTGGACCCTAACGGTTTACATCCTGAAGGAAGATCCACTAACTCCCATGTGTGATTTTGTAAGATGGATTCAATTTCACTATTGATGGCATCTTTCCACAAAGCACCATCAACTGACCTTACAGCTTCGTTATAGCTTTGAGGATCATTTTCTAGCAAAAATGTCAAAAAATCTGGACCAAATGATTTTTCCGTTCTAGCTCTTTTGCTACGTCTTGGTTCAAGTTCAACAACTTGTTGATCCTCCGGAACATTTATTTGTTCTCGGTCCTGACTATCTTCAATGATAGTCTCATGTACCCGTTTGTGCACATTTGAATTCGAATTAGTTTTACAAGGAAAAACGTATTCGAAAAATGATGCATTCTTCGACTCCATTATCATATTCTTGTGAATATCTGGTATATTAGACTCATGTACAAGAAATCGATAAGCATTACTGTTATGTGCATATCCTATGAAAATGCAATCAACAGTTTTTGGTCCTATCTTCACCTTCTTAGGTGGAGGAATGACTACCTTGGCAAGACACCCCCACACTCGAAGGAATTTATAGGAAGGTACTCTTCCTTTCCACATTTCATAAGGAGTTTTTCCTGCTTCTTTCCGTGGTACCTTATTTAAAAGGTAATTAGCTGATAAAACAGCTTCTCCCCACATATTCTGAGGTAAGCCAGAGCTGATTAACATAGCGTTAATCATCTCTTTCAAGGTACGATTCTTACGTTCTGCAATCCCATTGGATTGAGGTGAATAAGGAGCCGTGGTTTGATGTATGATTCCATTTTGTTCACAAAGTGATTCAAAAGGAAAAACATACTCACCACCACGATCACTTCTTAACTCCTTAATTCTTTTATTCAGTTGGTTCTCAACTTCATTCTTATAAAGAATAAATTTCTCTATAGCTTCGTTCTTGCTTTTCATCAAATACACATAGCAAAATCTCGTGCAATCATCAATAAAGGTAATACAATATTTATTACCACCTCTTGATTGTATTGAGTTAAAATCACATACATCAGTATGTATTAGATCAAGTGGTTCAGAATTTCTTTCAATACTATGAAAAGATGATCTAGTTAGTTTTGCCTCAACACAAGTATCACACTTATGTTTGTTATCAATTTTAAAATTGGGAATGTGGTTCATGTTAATTAATTTCCGTAATGAATTAAAATTAACATGTCATAATCTACCATGCCATAGATTAGAGTACTCAACAATATAAGCAGAAGAACTAACTTTATTGATATTCTTAGGTTTAACAACCATTACATTGAGCTTAAAGAGCCCATCAGTTACATACCCTTTTCCCACATACATCCCATTTTTAGTTAAAACTACTTTATCAGACTCGAACACCATCCGGAATCCGTGCTTGTTCAGAAGTGATCCAGACACAAGATTCTTTCGTATTTCTGGTACATACAGAACGTTGTTCAAAGTCAACTCTTTCCCAGAGGTCATCTTCAGAATCACCTTGCCTTGACCTTCAATCTCAGATGTTGCTGAATTTCCCATGTATAGTTTTTCCCCATTACCAGTAGGCTCAAATGAAGAAAACATGCTCTTGTCCGAGCACACATGTCGAGTGGCACCAGTGTCAATCCACCACTCTCTTGGGTTAGAACCCACCAGATTCACCTCAGAAACCACAGCTGAAAGGTTAATGTCTGAAACATCTTGAGTCATGTTTTCCATCACATTAGCCTCTTGATTCTTTTTCTTCTTCGGCAGTCTGCACTCAGAAGACTTGTGACCCATTTTGTCACAGTTGAAGCATCTTCCTTGAATTTTGGATTTCTTGGAAACTCCTCCTTTAGGGCCCATCTTTGACCCTTTGTTTTTAGGGTTCTTGTTCTTATGGCCATGTTCAACAACATTTGCTTTGGCCTCATGAGTTATTCCTCTATTGTCAGATACTCTGTAATCTTCCTTAATTCTAAGCTTAAGAACCAAGTCTTCAATGCTCATTTCTTTTCACTTATGCTTTAGATAATTCTTAAAATCTTTCCAACCAGGTGGTAGTTTTTCAATTATCGAGGCTACTTGGAAGGTTTCACTTAAAACCATCCCCTCAGCATGAATTTCTGCTAGAATAATTTGCAATTCTTGTACTTGACTTAACACAGTTTTGGAATCACCATCTTAAAGTCTAGGAAACGGCCTACGACAAATTTCTTAGTACCGGCATCCTCAGTTTTATATTTTCGGTCTAAAGATTCCCAAAGCCCTTTTGCTGTTTTCATCCCGGCATACACACTGTACAAGGAATCACTCAGCCCATTCAGCACATAATTCCTACATAGGAATTCTGAATGTTTCCAAGCATCGATCGCACTGATCACTTGGATATCAATCTCACCCTCCACGGGTACATGAGCATCTTCCTTTAGAAACCTCGCAAGGTTCAACGTGGTTAAGTAGAAAAACATTTTCTGTTGCCACCGTTTAAAATTCTGTCCACTGAATTTTTCAGGTTTTTCTGCAGCAGGATTGACATGGCTCACATGTCCAACAGGTTGTCTAGCCACAGAGGCAGCAACACCTTGGCCAGCCACAGCGGCTGCCATATTAAGCCCAGAGGCTGAAGCAAGTTGGCCAGCCGAAGAGGCTGCCACTGCACTTTGGCCAGCCACGGGGGCTGCCACAATATTCTGGCCAGTCGAAGAGGCTGCCATAGCCATTTGGCCAGCCACAGGGGTTGCCACAACATCTACTGTGTTTGGACTGTTTTCCATATCCACAGAGTTGAATTTTTTTTTAAGACTATTACAATTTATTTGTTTACTGTGTTCTTACAATCGATTTTGAACAAGCAGTAAACCGAAAAGAAAATAAACAACAGTGATACAATTAACAACAGTAAACAGAAATAATGAAACAGAGGACAATTGTGACAGCAGCAGTAAAGCAATGAAGAATTCCGAGGCTTGTTGAAGGGGACAACAATCTCCTTAAAACAAATTCGCCCCCTACCGAAGGTGCAGTAGAACTTGAGACGCTTGTTTCCCAGGATGCAACGGAACAACAACAAGTATGGGCACCACCAATCTTGTTTCCAACGAACCACAAAGTGTTTTGAACTCCCCCAAAAGATTTTCGAAATTCTAGTAGTGTTTTCCTTGTGTGTACTGTGTGTGTTACCAAAAAACGAAAAACACTTCCTTATTAAAAGAAATTATAATGCCAATTAAATCTCATCAATGTGAGGCTTTTCACTTGTTGTAACCATCAAACTAATTAAATTAGTTGTTATGGAATTCAAAAGGTTTGGAAAAAAAAATAAAAAGACATCCAAAATTGGCTAGGCCGGGCCTGCACATTTTGGTTCGACATTCGTGTATGTAGGACACGCGGGTGCACACGAGCCAAGCTTGATTCAGATTTGATTTGCACCCCCCCTCGCGCACGTAGAGAGAGCCTCTATCCTTATAACTCTTACCCATCTACATATGAGCAATCATATATAAGCATAATATTCACTCTATAGCTTTCCCATATGGGACAAGCTTACTTTTCTTTATTTTCCAACACCAATGGGTGAACTTTGAGCAACAATTTCTCATTCACCCAAGCACCATTTTAAGCATATGAATATACCATTTCGAAGTACTCACGGAGGAGTATCCGAATCATTCAATAACAACCACTAACACGAAGTGGACCATGCTTAAAATTGAGCCTCAAAATGCTTATGCATAAGCATTTTTCCAACAAGTAATATAATATTTGTTGGATTATTTGTTGAGAATTACAATATAACACTAAAAATGAATGCCTAAGATTTCCTTTTGAGAAAGTGACTAAGGAAATTCTGACACCAATGCGATAAAAGCTTAAGTGGGTAAAGATTTAAGTGGTTACTCCGGACCCCATCGTCATCTGGGAATTTTCATTTTTCCATTTATCATAAGAGATTTTAGTCACAAATTCAATAACTTGTATTATTTGGTGTAATTTTAATTACTATCTAAAATAATAACAAGTGGAACACGTAAACTGGATCATAAAATTGATCTTTACGTAATTTCTCTTGTGTAGACTTATTGGTAATTGTTTTAATTCTTAGTTACACATGCTAGTGAAAATATCACAGTATCGGTTGCTCATGGAGAGAAACCAGATAAGTTTGGTGGAGCAAACTTCAAACAGTGGTGTAGACATGTATTTTAATTCATAACCCAATGATGAGTCTCTTATAAGGATATCATCTGAAAGTTGGGGGAAATTGCAAAGATGAATACCAAAAAGTAAGGGAAATCTGGGGAACATAGCCAAAAATCGGCCGGACATTACCTATGTCCGGCCTACTTTTTCTCTATCTAGTAAATCTGGCCGGATATATCTTGAAAAGCCTATATCCGACCGGACATGACACAATTATCCTTGAACTAGCAAATTGTCTGTTATTGAAGTTACGGGATCTCATTACGGCCGGCCGAACATGTAAATTAAAATACACATATGACCAGTCATGTATTAATTGGTCAACTTACGTGCAAAATTCAAACAGCTGGTATCACAGACTTGATTACGTCTGACCGGATATACATCCCAAACCCTACGTCTGGCCGGATATACATCCTAAACCCTACGTCTAGCCTGAAATATATCCAGTTAGGCCTCCATGAGGCCAAGCCCACTGAATGCATGTTTTAGTATATTCTACATTTGTTGAATTTTATTTATCATTGCTGGAACTTTTATTGTATCATTATTATAATCATTGTTATTTAGTGTATATAATGTTGTTTTTTTTCTGTTGTCACTGTGATATTGTACCTCTGAGTACATGATGTGCCCAACCATACTTAACTTAAGTCCGGCCAGACATGAATAATTATATCTGGACTACTATAAAAAAAATGTATGGCCGACCTCACCAATGCTAGGCCGATGAGATGCATACTCAAATCTGTTTTAGTATCGTTTTTACCACTGTTGTAATAATATAGAGATATTTGCTTGTTTTATTTTATTTTTTTATAATTCATGCTTGTACATTTTGTATGCCTTTAAATTACTTTGTGTGTGATTGCATTATAAGACGTGAGGATACCTCCTTCAAGCGTAAATATTATACTCGCATCAATAAAAGATCATTTCGAACCCAAACGGGTTTAAGGTCGGACATTGAGAGCAGTATAATGCGGCTTTAAATCATTCCCAATGTCTCATACCAAGTAGTGACTCCATTATTCTCCAGTTAGTCCCCCCACGAGACTATCCGTACTCTCTATGGGCTGTGAGCCCCACAGTGTAGTGGTCGCATACGTCATAGACATAGCGGTAAACCCCGCTTCGCTCATACAGATAGAGAATCAGCCCCGAAAAAATATATTGTAGTATTTATGGCGAGATTGAGGAGAATCATGTCTTCGAGTCGGATGATTTGACGGTGAAGTTTTCAATATTTCCAAAATAAAATAAGTATAACAAATTTTTATTTTGTTTTTAAATTTGGTAGGTGAGTGAAATAGTCAATTATTGAACACAGCTGTAGGTGTAAAAATTGTTTCAGTTTTTAACTTCAATATCTTCCAAACGTGATATATACAAAACTGGCAGATTTGTTTTCCAACCGACATAATGTGATTTTGGTTTGATATTGCAGGTGCCAGTTGCTACTTGATCCTTATTTTATGTTGGTACTTTCAATTATCATCTTTGTTAGTTGCACTTGGACTAATCATTTCTATACAGGTCATACATATCCTTTCTAGAATTAATATTTTATGCTTTATATAATAACGATTCTTTAAGTTATATATATTGCAATTTTTAGAAAAAAACTCACTCAGAATTAAAATAATTAGAAAGATGACAATTGGAAGTATTCGTATTCGGATTTGGAGATCATGGTCTCCGCTCTAAACCCGCCCCATTGCCACCCTAATGACAATAATATGCACTCATAATTAAAATAAAACCTCGTGTTTTTATCAAACACAATATCTATATTTTGCATTGTATAGCGTTAGAATTGATTCAACCTATAAAAATAGTAGGAACATTCGTATTCTCTTTTTTTTTTTTTATATATAATGAAAAATAATATAATATATATTGAAAAAAACTTACAATTTTCTTAAATTTGTTATAAAAAAAAAATTACGGTTTGAAATATTTTACACTCCATTAAGTTAACGAGGTTCACAAAGTTGAAAGTTTTCTGATTCTCTAATCTTTACATAATGTTTTCGGTCATCTGTCAGTGGATGCTTCTAATTATGCATTTGCATAGGAGGGAGCATCGGTCAGTTCCATTAACCTGAAATTTTAACCGAATCGTAATTATTTGGTTAAGTAAATGATCAACCGATTTAAACATATGATGACACATAATCATTAACCAACCTAACCATTATTTTTCAATCGGTTTTGGTTAATTCGTTTTAATTAAAAATATAAATATAAAGTCAAATTATGATTTGTAATCGGTTAATTTATTGGTTCGATTGTACAAATTTCAAAATCTTAACAGAACCGAAAAATCGAAAAAGTTAAAAATCTTAATCGAAAAAACCGATTTAATCACAATAACCGAACCATTATAAAAAAAAAATTACGGTTTGAAATATTTTACACTCCATTAAGTTAACGAGGTTCACAAAGTTGAAAGTTTTCTGATTCTCTAATCTTTACATAATGTTTTCGGTCATCTGTCAGTGGATGCTTCTAATTATGCATTTGCATAGGAGGGAGCATCGGTCAGTTCCATTAACCTGAAATTTTAACCGAATCGTAATTATTTGGTTAAGTAAATGATCAACCGATTTAAACATATGATGACACATAATCATTAACCAACCTAACCATTATTTTTCAATCGGTTTTGGTTAATTCGTTTTAATTAAAAATATAAATATAAAGTCAAATTATGATTTGTAATCGGTTAATTTATTGGTTCGATTGTACAAATTTCAAAATCTTAACAGAACCGAAAAATCGAAAAAGTTAAAAATCTTAATCGAAAAAACCGATTTAATCACAATAACCGAACCATTATAAAAAAAATTAACTGAAACGGTTCGATTAATCGGTTAAAACCGATTAATGCACAATCCTACATTTGCATTTAAAAATATGGACGGTTTAATTTTTGCATTCATTGTGAAAGCATGCATTTCGATCCCCATTTGAGAATAAAACACTATTCCTATTTTTTTAAAATTCAGATCTTCTTAGATATTGTTGGTTCAATCTTCCGAATAAAACACTGTTCCCATTTTTTTATTCAGCTCTTGTCGAATAAAAATTGAATTAACAACAACAATAATAATAAACAACAACAACAATAAAGAAAAATTATAATTAAAATATAATATTTTTAAAACTAAAATGTTCAACATAAAGGAAAACAACAATTAAAAGTGATTAGGATAATGTTAAATAATTCACGGAAAATGACTTTTAAATGTTTTCAAAATTTGAACTAAAAGTTAGGATTGTAATAAAAAATTAAAACAAAAATACAAAGTTTTTGATAAGTTTTAGCCAATCACATTTTCTTATTTCTTATTTTTTTTATATTATTTGGTTAGTGATGAAATTGTTACGACAGACTTAGAAAAAGTGTCAGAGAAAACAAATTCACACTCAGAAGAAAATTTAGAAATCTCCCTACCCATAACAATATTGTTTTGTTTTTTCTTTTGTATTTATTTTTGTTTTTGTTTTTGTTTTTTTTAAATTTCAATAATATCTCAGGAAAGGGAGATCCTTAAAAAAAAAACCACATGGCATAATAGGCTTTACATTTATGGATCTTCACGTGATTCCTGATATCACCCTCAAATCGGTGACATAACTTTTCTGTACTCCCAAGCTTGTATGAGAATTTAGACAAGATTGTTAATTTTCTTCTCAATAAATCTGTGATGAAATCCCTTGATTTTTTCAATAGGCTTAAATCTGTTAAAGTCAAGGTTGGTGCATCGAAAGATACAATGATTTAAGAAAAATTATATTAAATTTGTGGGTGAGTCCCACGTGTTTAAAAGAAAATAATAAGAAATTAGAATTCACTAAATCTCATACTTATAAATAAATGTTTTATTTCATTATTTTCTTCATCTCATTCTCAACCAAACCATTTGTATTATAAGAGAGAAAATATAGTTTATTCTTAAGAGTTTGTGAGAGAATTGTAGTTCTCTTATTCTAAGAGAGTGTGAAATTGTTCATTCCTTGTGTTTAGAGAGAGATTGTAAAATTCTTTCCACTATAATGAAATCATTCTACTTTTGCCCGTGGATGTTTTCTTCACATTGAGGGTTTTACCACGCTAAATTTGTGTCTCGTTGCTTTATTTTATTGTTAATATTTATGGTAGACTAAGTCTCATAATTATTATTGTATTGTTATATGGTAGGCAACGCCTCCTAAACTAACAATTATTCTCAATTTCACTTTACTTGTGATGCCAGCTTCAGTCCACAATCCCCTAACAGTGGTATCAGCATTTCAGGTTCAAGATTACTGTTCACGAAAACTATTCATATATACTGTATAGTACTATTCACATATATAGTACTATTCATGTATACATTACTATTCAAGTATACGACACTATTCACATATACGGTACTATTCACGGTGAAATTGGCAAAAGCCGGTTCAAGTGAGAAGCTGATCGTCATCAGAAACATGGCAGGAAAGTTCAAAATTGAGAAGTTCAACGAGAGCAAAGTTTCCTTATGGAAACTTAAAATAAAAGCAATCTTGAGAAAAGACAATTACTTGGCGGCAATTGGAGAGAGACCGAATGAAATGACTGATGAAAAATGGAAGGATATGGATGACAACGCTATATGCAACTTGCATATAGTCTTAGCAGATTATGTGTTATCCAGTGTTGCAAAGAAGAGGACTACAAAAGAGATTTGAAATGCACTTACCAAATTGTACGAAGTCAAGTCACTACACAACAAGATCTTCTTGAAAATGAGACTTTACATTCTTCGAATGGGTGAGTCCACATCCATGACATATCACATCAACAACTTTTTTTTGGAAATTACAACACATCAACAACTTGAATACACTATGTTGGATTAAATGGGAGGATATTGATGACAACACATCAACAACTTGAATACATATCAACAACTTGAATACATTATTTTCCCAACTCATTATGTTAGATTATAGTATACCAACAAATGAACGTGCATAAGTTCTACTTCAAAGTCTACCTGATTCTTATAATTAACTTATCATCAACTTGACAAGTAATGTTGTCATTGGTAATCTAGTCTTTGACGAAGTTGCAGCTGTTTCTCTGAAAAAAGAGTTTAGGCGCAAAAATAAGGAAGAAATATCATCAAGTTCGCAACAAGTAGAAGCATTGGTGACAAGAGGGAGATCAATAGAACGTAGCTCAAGTCGGAGTCAAAATCATGGCAGATCGAAATCAAGAAGTAAGAAGAATGTTAAATGCTACAACTGTGGCAAGAAATGGCACATCAAGAAAGATTGTTGGAATCTGAAGAATGGTGGAGAAAAAGCTCATGTTGCAATAAAATCTCAGGGATATGTTGCAAGTACTTATGAAGAAGGTGGCGCACTTTACAGTGAAGTAGCAATGGTGTCCAATGATAGCAGAAAACAGCTAAGTGATGCATGATTGGTTGATTCTGCAGCAGCATGACATATGACCTATAAGAGAGAATGGTTATGTCATTATGAGTCTGTCTCTGGAGGATCGGTTTTTCTAGGCAATGATCACGCATTGAAAATTATTGGGATTGGAGCCATTAAAATAAATATGTACGATGATACTATTTGCACTGTACAAGATGTTCGACATGTTGTGGGAATGAAGAAAAATCTTATGTCAGTTGGACAGTTAGATGACCTCAGGTACAATACCGTTATTGAAAATGAGGTATTAAAAATGGTGAAAGGAGTACTTACAGTCTTGAAAGCTGAAAAGATCTCAGCAAACTTGTATATCCTCTTGGAAGACTCGATTCAGGAAGCAAATGCATCGGTAGCATCACTGGATTCTAGAGAGGAAGCTTCTATGTTGTGGCATCAGAAACTATGCCACATGTCAGAACATGAGATGTAGATTCTTATCAATCAAAAGCTACTCCCAGGCTTGAAAGCAGTCAGTCTACCGTTTTGTGAGCATTGTGTTACAAGTAATCAAAACAGATTAAAATTCATCAAGTCAAGTGCTCGGAGTAAAACTATTTTAGAGTTGATTTGCTCTGATGTTTGTGAATCACCGATTCAATCTCTGAGGAAAGAAAAATATTTTGTATCATTTATTGATGATTTTTCTAGACGTTGTTGGGTGTACCCAATAAAAAACAAGTCAGATGTGATGCCAGTTTTCAAAAACTTCAAAGCACAAATTGAATTTGAAACTGGAAGGAGAATCAAGTGTCTAAGGATAAATAATTGAGGAGAATATTGCAGCAAAGATTTTGATGCATATTGTCAGCAAGAAGGCATCAAAAAATAGACTACTACACCATACACTCTTTAACAAAATGGGGTGGCAGAATCGATGAATAAAATACTGCTGGAAAGAGTAAGAGCTATGATCAGAATAGCCAGTCTACCGAAGTGCTTTTAGGCAGAAGCAGTTCATACAACATGTTATGTCGTAAATAGATCTCCATCAACTACTAATGATTTGAAGACACCAATGGAGATGTGGAGCGGAAAGCCAGCTGATTACTCATCTCTTCACATTTTTGGTTGTCATGTGTACGTGATGTACAACGCTCAAGAAAGAACAAAGTTAGATCCAAAATCTAGAAAATGTATTTTCTTGGGTTATGCTGATGGAGTAAAGAGGTATCACTTGTGGGATCCCACTACCCACAAGATCATCATCAGCAGAGATGTGATATTTGTAGAAGATCAACTGCAGAAAGAAGGAAATGATAGCACTTCAAAAGAAAGTACATAGACTACAACAGTACTGGTGGAAAATAATCCAGAACGAGAAAATTCAGATTCTTCTGAAGCAGGACCAGAGCACGAGGTACAAGAACCAGTGGAGTTTGAAGCTTCTGAAGTCCGTCGATTAAGTCGAGAGAGAAGACCTCCATGTTGACACTCAGAGTATGATACAGAAAGTAACATTGCATACTGTCTTCTAATAGATGATGGAAAGCCATCAACTTTCCATGAAGCTACAAAAGATGTAAATGCATCTTTGTGGATGGCAGTAATACATGAAGAAATAGAAGCTTTGCACATAAATAATACATGAGATCTAGTACCATTACCACATAGAAGAAAAGCCATTGGTAATAAATGGGTCTACAAGATCAAGCAAGATAACAATGATCAAGTGGAACGGTATCATACACGATTGGTGGTGAAATGATATGATCTGAAAGAAATGATTGATTTTAACAAGATATTTTCTTCGGTGGTTTGACTTACAATAGTCAGAGTAGTCCTGGCTATGTTGCTACATTTGACCTACATCTGGAACAGTTGGATGTAAAAACTGCATTTCTTCATGGAGAACTTGAAGAAGAAATTTATATGCTCCAATCAGAAGGTTTTGCTGAAATAGGTAAGGAGAACTTGGTTTGCAGGTTGAAAAAATCTTTATATGGTCTCAAATAGGCGCCAAGATATTGGTATATAAGAGATTTGATTCATTCATTATTTGCCTTGGGTATAACAGACTCAGTTCAGACCATTGTATATATTACAAGAGGTTTGTAAATAATGACTTTGTTATCTTGCTATTGTATGTGGATGACATTTTAGTAGCAGGCCCTAACAAAGATCGAGTCCAAGAATTAATGACACAGTTAGCTAGAGAGTTTGACATGAAGGATCTGGGACCAGCAAACAAGATTCTAGGGATGCAAATACACCGAGACAGAAATAACAAGAAGATTTAGCTTTCTCAGAAAAATGACTTGAAGAAAAATCTTACGGCGGTTTCTACATGGAAGATTGTAAGTCAATTTCTACCCCATTTCCTGTTAATTTCAAGTTATCATCTTTTATGTGTCTTGGCAATGAAGCTGAGAGGAAGGAGATGTCTCGAGTACCGTATGCATCAGTAGTGGGAAGCTTAATGTACGTCATGATTTGTATAAGACCAGACATTGCACAAGCAGTGAGAGCGGTTAGTCGTTTTATGGCGAATCCTAGTAGAGAGCATTGAAATAATGTTAAGAGGATCCTTAGATATATCAAATGAACCTCAGATGTTGCATTATGTTATGGAGGATCAAAATTAGTTGTTAGGGGCTATGTGGATTCAGATTTTGCAGGAGATCTTGACAAAATAAAATCCACCACGGGTTATATGTTCGTACTTACATGAGGAGCAATGAGCTGGGTATCCGAGTTACAAAGTGTTTTGGCTTTGTCTACAACAGAAGCTGAGTACATGGCAGCTACACAAGCTTTCAAGGAACCTATTTGGTTTCAAAGGTTATTGGAGGAGCTCAGACACAAACAAAAGAAGATTTCTTTATTTTATAACAGTCAGAGTGTTTTGTATATTGCAAATAATCCAGCATTTCATTCAAGAACGAAGCATATAGGGGTACAATACCACTTTGTTCGTGAAGTAGTGAAAGAAGACAATGTGGACTTGTTAAAGGTACACACCAATGATAACCTTGCAGATGTAATGACCAAACCTATCAATACAGACAAGTTTGTATGGTGTGGATCCTCTTATGGCTTAGCAAACACGTAAGCAGCTTGAAGACGGCAAAATAGAAAGGATGGTGTGGAAGCTGATTGGTTCTCAATCAAGTTTCCAAGTGGGAGAATTATTAAAGTCAAGGTTGGTACACCAAAAGGTGCAATGATCTAAGGAAAATTATATTAAATTTATGGGTGGGTCCCACATGCTTAAAAGAAAATAATAAAAGATTAGAATTCACTATTTATACAGTGAATCTCATGCCTATAAATAAAGACTTCATTTTATTATTTTATTCATCTCATTCTCAACCAAATTCTATGTATTATAATAGAGAAAATATAGTTTCTTCTTAAGAGTTTGTGAGGGAGTTGTAGTTCTCATATTCCAAGAGAGTGTGAGATTGTTCACTCATTGTGTTTAGAGAGAGGTTGTAAAATTCTTTCCACTATAGTGAAATCCTTCTACTTTTGCCCGTGGATGTTTTCTTCACATTGAGGGTTTTACCACGCTAAATTTGTGTCTCGTTGCTTTATTTTATTGTTAATATTTATGGTAGACTAAGTCTCATAATTATTATTGTATTGTTATATGGTAGGCAACGCCTCCTAAACTAACAATTATTCTCAATTTCACTTTACTTGTGATGCCAGCTTCAGTCCACAATCCCCTAACAGTGGTATCAGCATTTCAGGGTTCAGGATTACTGTTCACGGAAACTATTCATATATACTGTATAGTACTATTCACATATATAGTATTATTCATGTATACAATACTATTCAAGTATACAACACTATTCACATATACGGTACTATTCACGGTGAAATTGGCAAAAGCCGGTTCAAGTGAGAAGCTGATCGTCATCAGAAACATGGCATAAAAGTTCAAAATTGAGAAGTTCAACGAGAGCAAAGTTTCCTTATGGAAACTTAAAATAAAAGCAATCTTGAGAAAAGACAATTACTTGGCGGCAATTGGAGAGAGACAGAATGAAATGACTGATGAAAAATGGAAGGATATTGATGACAACGCTATATGCAACTTGCATCTAGTCTTAGCAGATTCTGTGTTATCCAGTGTTGCAAAGAAGAGGACTACAAAAGAGATTTGAGATGCACTTACCAAATTGTACGATGTCAAGTCACTACACAACAAGATCTTCTTGAAAATGAGACTTTACATTCTTCGAATGGGTGAGTCCACATCCATGACAGATCACATCAACAACTTTTTTTTGGAATTACAACACATCAACAACTTGAATACACTATGTTGGATTAAATGGGAGGATATTGATGACAACACATCAACAACTTGAATACATATCAACAACTTGAATACACTATTTTCCCAACTCACTGTGTTGGATTAAAGTATACCAACAAATGAACGTGCATAGATTCTACTTCAAAGTCTACCTGATTCGTATGATTAACTTATCATCAACTTGACAAGTAATGTTGTCACTGGTAATCTAGTCTTTGACGAAGTTGCAGCTGCTGCTCTGAAAGAAGAGTTTAGGCGCAAAAATAAGGAAGACATATCATTCAGTTCGCAACAAGTAGAAACATTGGTGACAAGAGGGAGATCAATAGAACGTAGCTCAAGTGTGAGTCAAAATCATGGCAGATCGAAATCAAGAAGTAAGAAGAATGTTAAATGCTACAACTGTCGCAAGAAATGGCACATCAAGAAAGATTGTTGGAATCTGAAGAATGGTGGAGAAAAAGCTCATGTTGCAATAAAATCTCAGGGATATGTTGCAAGTACTTATGAAGAAGGTGGCGCACTTTACAGTGAAGTAGCAATGGTGTCCAATGATAGCAGAAAATAGCTAAGTGATGCATGATTGGTTGATTCTGCAGCAGCATGACATATGACCTATAAGAGAGAATGGTTATGTCATTATGAGTCTGTCTCTGGAGGATTGGTTTTTCTAGGCAATGATCACGCCTTGAAAATTATTGGGATTGGAGCCATTAAAATAAATATGTACGATGATACTATTCGCCTTGTACAAGATGTTCGACATGTTATGGGAATGAAGAAAAATCTTATGTCAGTTGGACAGTTAGATGACCTCAGGTACAATACCGTTATTGAAAATGAGGTATTAAAAATGGTGAAAGGAGTACTTACAGTCTTGAAAGCTGAAAAGATTTCAGCAAACTTGTATATCCTCTTGGAAGACTCGATTCAGGAAGCAAATGCATCGGTAGCATCACTGGATTCTAGAGAGGAAGCTTATATGTTGTGGCATCAGAAACTATGCCACATGTCAGAACATGGGATGTAGATTCTTATCAATCAAAAGCTACTCCCAGGCTTGAAAGTAGTCAGTCTACCGTTTTGTGAGCATTGTGTTACAAGTAATCAAAACAGATTAAAATTCAGCAAGTCAAGTGCTCGGAGTAAAACTATTTTAGAGTTGATTTACTCTGATGTTTGTGAATCACCGATTCAATCTCTGGGGAAAGAAAAATATTTTGTATCATTTATTGCTGATTTTTCTAGACGTTGTTGGGTGTACCCAATAAAAAACAAGTCAGATGTGATGCCAGTTTTCAAAAACTTCAAAGCACAAATTGAATTTGAAACTGGAAGGAGAATCAAGTGTCTAAGGACAAATAATTGAGGAGAATATTGCAGCAAAGATTTTGATGCATATTGTCAGCAAGAAGGCATAAAAAAATAGACTACTACACCATACACTCTTTAACAAAATGGGGTGGCAGAATCGATGAATAAAATACTACTGGAGAGAGTAAGAGCTATGATCAGAATAACTAGTCTACCAAAGTGCTTTTGGGCAGAAGCAGTTCATACAACATGTTATGTCGTAAATAGATCTCCATTAACTACAAATGATTTGAAGACACCAATAGAGATGTAGAGCGGAAAGCCAGCTGATTACTCATCTCTTCACATTTTTGGTTGTCATGTGTACGTGATGTACAACGCTCAAGAAAGAACAAAGTTAGATCCAAAATCTAGAAAATGTATTTTCTTGGGTTATGCTGATGGAGTAAAGAGGTATCGCTTGTGGGATCCCACTACCCACAAGATCATCATTAGCAGATATGTGATATTTGTAGAAGATCAACTGTGTTGGCGACTTGATCGCATAAAAGGATTTTGATGACGTCAACGTGAATGAAGACTTCGACGTACAAACACGAAGCATTACAAAAAGTGTCGAAGCATATGGGGTGAAGAGCGAGAATATGAAGACTAGCGGCAAATCGAAGATAATGATTAAGAGCTAAATTTTATTGTAAGTGAGTTTACTCAAGTGATCTAAAGCTCTTAGGAATCATACATTTTGCATCACTTGCATTTAAAATGGCTTAAAATGCTAAAAGAATCATTTGCATTTTATTTGCACCAAAATGAACTTCATGCACAAATGCATCGGTAAATGATCTTCTAAAAACTAGAAAACGGTTGAATTAAACTTCAAATGATATACCGTTAGATAGATATGTGTCTCTAGTTTGATACGGTTCAAACGTAACACAATTCCGATGCATAGAAATTTTTCTAGAGCCATTTTACTACAACATGTTCAGATGTGCGTTTTCTGCATACACGTCACATTAGAAAATTTCCATAAAATTCATCTTAATGTTTTTGGAGTTGAATTTTTTACAGAAGCTAGATCTATGTGTCTAGTTTATGTAGAAATTTACAAATCATGATTTGGAATTTTCTAGAGGAAGTTATGGCCAAAATACCAAGTGTCGTCAGTCTTGACTGGTCATCAGAACTGAAACCAGGGAGCTGAAACCAGGGAGCTCCATGCCGGTTTTCTCGCCGGTCTTCATGCCGGTTTTGGCTGAGAAAAACATGCTCTCTGGAACCAGGGAGCTCCTCGCCGGTTTCCATACCGGTTTGCTCGCCGGTCTAACGGCTAGTTTTTCGAACGTTATATAGCCGTTGGGAGATATTGAAACCCTAGACCGGCATGCCGGTCTCCTCGCCGGTTTGCTCGCCGGTCTCGCTGTAAGTTGGGGAAAACTTTGCATTTTATTATAAATAGAACCCCAACTCTTTTGCCTTAAGTTAGAGATCTAGAAAACCTTCATACACATTCTCTAAGGCAAACAAAGAGTGTCATACACCTTCATATTCATAAACACTCATCCAAGCTCACACACACACCTTCCATACATTTAGTGAGCTTAGAAACACTTGGGTTTGCTCTCACACAATCTTCTTATTATTTGTGAGTGCCCAAGTGTGTTTTAATTCTTCTTTATCAAAAACACTTGTGATTTGTGAAATCCCATCGTTTGGGTAATTTGTAAAGGTTGTGAGTGCACCTACGTAGAAAACTCAATCTTGTAAAAGGTTTGGAGTGCGCCTTGGCGGAAAACTCTTGGTTACGAGTGAACCACGGAAAACTCGATTCTAGTGGAAATCTTCAAGCGAGGCTTGGGGGAGTGGACGTAGGCACGTTTGGCCGAACCACTATAAATCGTGGTGTCGTATTTCTCTTTCCCTTAACTTTTACTTATTTGCAAGTTTGATTACATTTATAATATTGATTAGAAACTTGCATATAGGCTATTAATTGGAATAGAGAAAATTGCCTAAAACTCCCACTTGGTAATAAGAGCTTAAAATCGGCAAAGATTTTATAATTCCGCATTTATAGCGATAACCCAATTCACCCCCCTCTTGGGTATAGAGATTTCTTGTCGCTATTGCTTGTAGGTACTTTCAGTTGGTATCAGAGCGAGGTATTCTCAAGAAAGACTTAACCGTCCGAGAATAGACTATGGGATCTACAAGCCACTTTTCAAATTTTGCCGAGGGATATTCAACTACTAGACCTCCGTTTTACACCGGAACCGACTACAATTATTGGAAGTCAAGAATGTTGACTTATCTCCTAGCCAATGATCCGCCATCCTATTTGATTATCACACGGGGTGCAAAAATGCCAACAAAAAGGGATAGCAATGGGGTTGAGATTCCGAAGCCGAGTTTAGAATGGGATAGTGAGGATCTAAAACAAGCTTCACAAAATGCTAAGGCACTCAACCAACTCCTATGTGCCATTGATCGGGATCAAGTTAGCAAGCTTCCGGAATGTGGAAATGCATATGATTTATGGAAGTCTTTGGAAATGGTCAATGAGGGCACAAGCCAAGTGAAGGAATCGAAGATCAACCGGTTCATGTGCGAATTGGACAATTTCAAGATGGAATCCGGGGAAGAAATTGATCACATGATTTCTAGGTTTACGGTCATCATCAATCATTTGGGAGCATTGGGAAAAGTCATCGGGACATCGGATCAAGTGAAGAAAATTTTGAGATCTCTCCCGAAAGAGTTTAGAAGCTACACCTCCTCCATTAAAGAAGCAAACGACATAAACACTTTGAAAATGGATGATTTGGTCGGCAAATTGCTTGAGTATGAAATGGAGATCAAAATGGATAAAAAGGAGGAAGATGAGAAAAGGACAAGAAAGTCTTTGGCCTTAAAAGCAAGAAAAAGAGACGAGTCAAGCTCAAGTGAAGAAGATGATAGTGATGATGAATTGGCAAGCATCACCAATAAAGTAAAAGAGCTTCTCAAATCCGCAAAACTCAAGGGAAAATCAAAGGCTAAAGAAGAAAAATGGCCGCGGAAGAACAAGAAAATTGTGTGTTATGAATGCAACAAACCGGGTCACATAGCTACCGATTGCCCATTAAGGAAAATGAAAGGAAAATCGAAGAAAAAGGCAATGAAAGCAACTTCAACTTGGAGTGATAGCGATTCTAGCTCATCCGAGGAGGAAGAAGAGGTTCAAGCTAAAGAAAGAACAAATCTAGCATTTATGGCTATCACGGATGAGGACATCCGCTTTGAAATTGAAGAAGAAAGCGAAAAAGAAGAGGTACACAATTCTCAATATGATAATGATTTACTTAATGCCTTTAATGGATTAAAAGAATTGTGTGATATGCTTAAAAAGAAATTGAAATTAGTTAAAAATGAGCATGCTACACTTAAAATTGAACATGCAACTAGTATGGATAAAATTCATGTTTTAGATAATGAGATTATATGCTTAAAGGCTAAACATGAAAAAGAAATTGCATGCTTAAATGATGAAAATGCATGTTTAAAGATTAAAAAGCTAGAACTTGAAAATGCCATATTAAATATGCCATCTAGCTCTAAGACATGCGATTGCGAATCTATATTGAATGAAAATGTCTTATTGAATACTAAGATTGTAGATTTGCAAAACATACTTAGCAAATTCACATTGGGACATAAAAACTTTAATATGCTTATTGGATCCCAAAAATGTGCATTTAAAAGAGAAGGATTAGGATATAGGCCTTATATTAAAAGAAAATTTTTGAAGAATTACTTTGTTAAGGCATCATATTCTCATGCTAAGAATGAAATAGATGAAAATGTCACATGCCATGCTTGTAACACAAAGGGACATAAATTTTTGAATGCATGTATATGAATGTGATGAAGAATGCATGGATTCCTCAAGGAATCAAAACTAACCCCAATGGACCCAAGAAAGTTTGGGTACCAAAGTGTAATTGATAAATTTTTAGGGGGAGCTTTGGGAATGGATCTTTAAAGAGAATTGCAAAATTGATCCCAAAGGCTCAAAGAGATGAGGATTCGCAACGGTAAAGGTAAAACTCCGTACTCACGGAAACATTGGTACCGTTTCCTCTAAATTGCCAAAATGTGCATATTTTTAAATTTTGGTATCTTTATAGCACATATGTAATTGGTATCTCATTTTGATTTTGATTTTAATATTTACTTCTCCACTTTTTGATAATGTCAAAGGGGGAGAAATCATTAGAAATGAGATTAAAACTTGTTTAACCCTCACCCTTGGTTTAAGGGGGAGTAAATGTACTAATGTGTTTGTCAAGTTGTTATAGAGCTATATTCAAGACAATCACACATTGAGGGGGAGCTTATGTTGAGGGGGAGCAAAATTGTCAAATTTGGACTCCAAGAAGCTCACAAGTATCAACAAGTTTTAAGGGGTTGCCATCATCAAAAAGGGGGAGATTGTTGGCGACTTGATCGCATAAAAGGATTTTGATGACGTCAACGTGAATGAAGACTTCGACGTACAAACACGAAGCATTACAAAAAGTGTCGAAGCATATGGGGTGAAGAGCGAGAATGTGAAGACTAGCGGCAAATCGAAAATAATGATTAAGAGCTAAATTTTATTGTAAGTAAGTTTACTCAAGTGATCTAAAGCTCTTAGGAATCATACATTTTGCATCACTTGCATTTAAAATGGCTTAGAATGCTAAAAGAATCATTTGTATTTTATTTGCACCAAAATGAACTTCATGCACAAATGCATCGGTAAATGATCTTCTAAAAACTAGCAAACGGTTGAATTAAACTTCAAATGATATACCGTTAGATAGATATGTGTCTCTAGTTTGATACGGTTCAAACGTAACACAATTCCGATGCATAGAAATTTTTCTAGAGCCATTTTACTACAACATGTTCAGATGTGCGTTTTCTGCATACATGTCACATTAGAAAATTTCCATAACATTCATCTTAATGTTTTTGGAGTTGATTTTTTTACAGAAGCTAGATCTATGTGTCTAGTTTATGTAGAAATTTACAAATCATGATTTGGAATTTTCTAGAGAGAGTTATGGCCAAAATACCAAGTGTCGTCAGTCTTGACTGGTCATCAGAACTGAAACCAGGGAGCTGAAACCAGGGAGCTCCATGCCGGTCTTCATGCCGGTTTTGGCTGAGAAAAACATGCTCTCTGGAACCAGGGAGCTCCTCACCGGTTTCCATACCGGTTTGCTCGCCGGTCTAACGGCTAGTTTTTCGAACGTTATATAGCCGTTGGGAGATATTGAAACCCCAGACCGGCATGTCGGTCTCCTCGCCGGTTTTCTCGCCGGTCTCGCTGTAAGTTGGGGAAAAGCTTTGCATTTTATTATAAATAGAACCCCAACTCCTTTGCCTCAAGTTAGAGATCTAGAAAACCTTCATACACATTCTCTAAGGCAAACAAAGAGTGTCATACACCTTCATATTCATAAACACTCATCCAAGCTCACACACACACCTTCCATACATTTAGTGAGCTTAGAAACACTTGGGTTTGCTCTCACACAATCTTCTTATTATTTGTGAGTGCCCAAGTGTGTTTTAATTCTTCTTTATCAAAAACACTTGTGATTTGTGAAATCCCATCGTTTGGGTAATTTGTAAAGGTTGTGAGTGCACCTACGTAGAAAACTCAATCTTGTAAAAGGTTTGGAGTGCATATTGGCGGAAAACTCTTGGTTACGAGTGAACCACGGAAAACTCGATTCTAGTGGAAATCTTCAAGCGAGGCTTGGGGGAGTGGACGTAGGCACGTTTGGCCGAACCACTATAAATCGTGGTGTCGTATTTCTCTTTCCCTTAACTTTTACTTATTTGCAAGTTTGATTACATTTATAATATTGATTAGAAACTTGCATATAGGCTATTAATTGGAATAGAGAAAATTGCCTAAAACTCCCACTTGGTAATAAGAGCTTAAAATCGGCAAAGCAAAGATTTTATAATTCCGCATTTATAGCGATAACCCAATTCACCCCCCTCTTGGGTATAGAGATTTCTTGTCGCTATTGCTTGTAGGTACTTTCAAACTGCAGAAAGAAGGAAATGATAGCACTTCAAAAGAAAGTACATAGACTACAACAGTACTGGTGGAAAATAATCCAGAACGAGAAAATTCAGATTTTTCTGAAGCAAGACCAGAGCACGAGGTACAAGAACCAGTGGAGTTTGAAGCTTCTAAAGTCCGTCGATCAAGTCGAGAGAGAAGACCTCCATGTTGACACTCAGAGTATGATACAGATAGTAACATTGCATACTGTCTTCTAATAGAGGATGAAGAGCCATCAACTTTCCATGAAGCTACAAAAGATGTAAATGCATCTTTGTGGATGACAGTAATGCAGGAAGAAATAGAAGCTTTGCACATAAATAATACATGAGATCTAGTACCATTACCACGTAGAAGAAAATCCATTGGTAATAAATGGGTCTACAAGATCAAGCGAGATAACAATGATCAAGTGGAACGGTATCGTACACGATTGGTGGTGAAATGATATGATATGCTCCGAAAGAAATGATTGATTTTAACAAGATATTTTCTTCGGTGGTTTGACTTACAATAGTCAGAGTAGTCCTGGCTATGTTGCTACATTTGACCTACATCTAGAACAATTGGATGTAAAAACTGCATTTCTTCATGGAGAACTTGAAGAAGAAATTTATATGCTCCAATCAGAAGGTTTTGCTGAAATAGGTAAGGAGAACTTGGTTTGCAGGTTGAACAAATCTTTATATGGTCTCAAATAGGAGCCAAGATATTGATATAAGAGATTTGATTCATTCATTATTTGCCTTGGGTATAACAGACTCAGTTCAGACCATTGTATATATTACAAGAGGTTTGTAAATAATGACTTTGTTATCTTGCTATTGTATGTGGATGACATTTTAGTAGCAGACCCTAACAAAGATCGAGTCCAAGAATTAATGACACAGTTAGCTAGAGAGTTTGACATGAAGGATCTGGGACCAGCAAACAAGATTCTAGGGATGCAAATACACCGAGACAGAAATAACAAGAAGATTTAGCTTTCTCAGAAAAATGACTTGAAGAAAATCTTACGGCGGTTTCTACATGGAAGATTGTAAGTCAATTTCTACCCCATTTCCTGTTAATTTCAAGTTATCCTCTTTTATGTGTCTTGGCAATGAAGCTGAGAGGAATGAGATGTCTCGAGTACCGTATGCATAAGTAGTGGGAAGCTTAATGTACGTCATGATTTATACAAGACCGGACATTGCACAAGCAATGGGAACGGTTAGTCATTTTATGGCGAATCCTAGTAGAGAGCATTGAAATACTGTTAAGAGGATCCTTAGATATATCAAAGGAACATCAGATGTTGCATTATGTTATGGAGGATCAAAATTAGTTGTTAGGGGCTACGTGGATTCAGATTTTGCAAGAGATTTTGACAAAATAAAATCCACCACGGGTTATATGTTCATACTTACAGGAGGAGCAGTGAGCTGGGTATCCAAGTTACATAGTGTTTTGGCTTTGTCTACAACAGAAACTGAGTACATGGCAGCTACGCAAGCTTGCAAGGAACCTATTTGGTTTCAAAGGTTATTGGAGGAGCTCAGACACAAACAAAAGAAGATTTCTTTATTTTATAACAGTCAGAGTGTTTTGTATATTGCAAATAATCCAGCATTTCATTCAAGAACGAAGCATATAGGGGTACAATACCACTTTGTTCGTGAAGTAGTGGAAGAATGCAGTGTGGACTTGTTAAAGGTACACACCAATGATAACCTTGCAGATGTAATGACCAAACCTATCAATACAGACAAGTTTGTATGGTGTGGATCCTCTTATGGCTTAGCAAACACGTAAGCAGCTTAAAGACAACAAAATAGAAAGGATGGTGTGGAAGCTGATTGGTTCTCAATCAAGTTTCCAAGTGGGAGAATTATTAAAGTCAATGTTGGTACACCGAAAGGTGCAATGATCTAAGGAAAATTATATTAAATTTATGGGTGGGTCCCACATGCTTAAAAGAAAATAATAAAAGATTAGAATTCACTATTTATACAGTGAATCTCATGCCTATAAATAAAAACTTCATTTTATTATTTTATTCATCTCATTCTCAACCAAATTCTATGTATTCTAATAGAGAAAATATAGTTTCTTCTTAAGAGTTTGTGAGGGAGTTGTAGTTCTCATATTCCAAGAGAGTGTGAGATTGTTCACTCATTGTGTTTAGAGAGAGGTTGTAAAATTCTTTCCACTATAGTGAAATCCTTCTACTTTTGCCCGTGGATGTTTCCCCCACATTGAAGGTTTTACCACGTTAATTCTGTGTCTCGTTGCTTTATTTTATTGTTAATATTTATAGTAGGCTAAGCCTCATAATTATTATTGTATTGTTATATGGGAGGCAAAGCTTCATGAACTAACAATTATTCTCAATTTCACTTTACTTGTGATGCCAGCTTCAGCCCACGATCCCCTAACAAATGAAATATAAAATCAGGAAATAGGGTCAGAAAACCTAGTTCTAAGAATTTTTTTTTAAAAAAGAAAATTATCTCATTACACCGCCATGCTCCGGAAACCTATCATTGATATTGTGGCTAAATTATCACGATTTTCACACATTACGCAAACGCACGTATCGCTTAAGTAGTAAAAAAAATTATCGATCTCACGTGGACTTATATCTTACGTTACCAATTATTGAAACTAATTACTTATAAATATCTAATTGAAATTAAATATGATTGTTGGTTGAAGATAGCTATAACTAAAACGATTAAATAATACTACGATAAATTCCAAGGGAAACAATGAAGAGAAAACATCTAGGGCTGTGAATCCACTCAATATTATTCTAAAGATGAATTGATTCTCATATACTTGTGCAATACATTGGCTTATTAACCTGGAACACTAAAATATTCACTAGCCTCTTTCGATGGTCAAATGCAAATATTCAAAGTAACTTAATTAACTATATTTCTATGTTAACTAAGAAACTCCGAATTCATTAAGGTCAAGTACCAATTATGGCTACACCCGCCCGACAAATATATTTCTATCATGTAAAGAAATCCTTAAAATGAGATCGTGTGCTATTGAATTTAAGGCTAAACCTAAAATCCATTTGTCAAGTTCATCTAAGTTTACCACATCAATCCTATTGGTAATCAAGCAACAAGAAGAATTAAGATCAAGATTCAATAAACAAGTCAAATCATCACACAAGATATAAGAAAATTCAATTTATAAACTCATAATTATTAGGTTTCATCACAATCCTAAATTATAGATTTAGTTAATATACATGCTCAAAATCTCTAAATAAATATTCAACAATAAACAAAACATCAAAGATAAAAGGAAGAAGAAACTCTGTCGAGATCGTCAATCCTTCGCCCTTGCTGTTGAGATTCTGAGTTGTGATTCTTTTGATGTGCTTTCTTCTCTTCAAAATCAACTTGGAGGCTCTGAAATTAGGGCATCAGCCCCCTCCAAAGACTCATTTAGTTTTGGGATGAAGTCTTCTTTTCATAGGTGGCTTGGTTACTTCTTAAGTACACTTCATTAAACAGTCTGGAAAATGAGGTCGCATCGCGAAGCGAATGTCCTAGCGTCGCGACGCGCGTAACTGCTGAAGTCAACATCGTGACGTGAAAGGTCTAGCGTCTCGACGCACAATGTTCAACACTCTCTGCCTCAATTTTGTTCTTCTGTGCGTCGAGACGTGCAATACGGAGTCGCGACACACTATGTGTTTCCTGTTTTGCCCCTATATATTCCACATTTTACCGTTTTCATCCCAAATTCATTCATTTGAGTCTCGATATTAATTTTATCTGCAAAACGAATCTAAAACACATCAAAACACTCATAAGACTCTTGATAACTTACAAAATATCAAACTAGAAGGGCGGTAAATACTAACATATTTATCGCTTAACACTAAACCCTCGAATTTGAATACTCTTAAACCTGCTATGATACCATAACAAATTTAGATATCATAACAAACCTATCATTGATATCTCATGATCACATGTTATTTCAAAAAAAAAAAAAAAAAACAGTTAATTTTGGTATACTACAAATTTGGGTTGGATTTGATGCAAATAAATTTGCCATTGTGACATCATTATGACATCATCATTTAACTAATAATAATAGAAATAAACAAACGATAAAATAAGATAACTGATTGTCTTAATCTTTCATAATCAATATAACGAATAATCTACTCATTGTATGCACGTCAATTAATTTTCTAAAATCACATTAATTATATCATTTTCATTTTTACCTTATAAATTGAGTCATTGCACTTATGAAATCAATGATAGATTAGTTTATGATTTTCGTCAATAATTAATTGGTTTAGCTGTTACCATAACCTACAAAGAGATTAAGGACTTAGGTCACCATTGAAATATCCAACTTGTCTTTTTTTTAATTTTCGTTAAATCAGCTTGTCTTTGAAATATAAACAAAATCTTGATTACTTAGGCCCATCAAAGATATGATTCCCAATTTAGAAGCTCACTCAAGTGACTCAACTCGTCTAAACGTACAACTCTTTCTCAACTCCCACTTGAAAGTGTGTGTATATATAGTATGCAAAAAATAGATAATGTCAAGATCAGTGGTAAAGAAAAGAATTGAGCCTAGATTAAATCATGGACAATATTCAATCACTTTTGTTTGAATTTGACCAAACTGATTCTCATTATCAGCTTCGTCATTGCCACACAGCTGACAAACAAAACAATAATATCCTTTTGAACCCTTTTGAGTATGGCAGTGATCTAATCAAGGAGCCAAATGCATCAAATAGCTTTCCTGTCAATGGTGACAATCCCAATATTGACACTAAGAAAAGGAAGATGATGCATAGAGATCTTGAAAAACGAAGGCGGCAAGAAATGTCTACACTTTGTAGGTCTCTAAGATGTTTACTCCCTCTTGAGTATATCAAGGTAAATTTCTCTTTAATTTATTGCTTTATATTTTTTTTTTAATTATACATAAAAGATTTTTACTCCCATCCCCTTTTTTTGCCTTCTTTAATTTTATATGAGGATTATGTAACTTTGACGCTGACATGAATCATATTTTGTTGATCTATTCTTTGGATTTTCTTCTATTTTGAAGAATAAGATTCATTACATCCCCTTACTAGGTGCACAATTTCATTTTTTTTTCATATTAATGAAATTCCGTTGTACCATGGAGGTTTGCCAAAAAAATTATATATGAATTTATACATATTTTCCTTTATAAATGATGATATCAATTGGTTTTGATCATATCAGGGAAAGCGATCTACATCTGATCACATGCACGAGGCTGTAAATTATATAAAAGATTTGCAAAATAAGATTCAAGAGTTGAGTGAAAAGAGAAATGAGCTTCCAAGATTTTCCAATTCATCATCCGCCACTTACGGTGCTTCTGAATCAGAACGTTCACAAAATCTTAACCCTGGAGATAGTGTCTCTGTTAGGCCTTGTTTGGCAGGAGTGGAGATTGTCATAAGCACTTCCTGCAGAAAAGAGCTTCCTCTTTCTCAAGTATTGGCACTTCTCATTGGAGAAAGACTAACAATTGTTAACTGCATCTCCAATAAAATGGATGAAAGGTTACTACTCAATATTGAATCTGAGGTAATTATGTTAATAGGTATAGGGTTTCAGTCAAAGTTTTAATTTATTTTGATGAAGTATGTATCTAAATTTTTAATTTTCATGCATATAGGTGAATGGTGGAAGAAGCATCAATCATTCGGAGCTGAAACAAAAGATAATGAAATTAATAAGGCCAGCATTTAATTAGATTTTGATCATGTGTAAATTAAATTGAAGTAGAGGCATTAATGCTCCTCTTAGCTTAAGGTTGGTGCCCTTTGAAATTGTTAAAAAATTTCTGTAACCAGTGTTTCTGTAAATAAATGTTATGTTGGTTGTTGATTGGTATGCCAAATTCAGGGCTGTCTTGGGGACTCTTCGTAGAAACTGTTTGTTCAATCTTCCGAATAAAACACTTTTCCCTTTTTTTTAATCAGATATTCTTAGACACTGTTGGATTTTTTTCTTCCTCTCTTACTAACTCTTTTTGACTGAATAATTCAAATGAATTGAAAACAACGTCAACAACAATAATAAATAAGAACAATAAAGTGAAATTACAATTAAAATATAATATTCTTAAAAACTAAAATGTTTAACATTAAAAAACATTTAAATTTGATTTGGATTAATGTTAAATAAAAATACAGAAACGGAATATGAACTATTTTCAAATTCGGACAAAAAAGTTAGGATTATGTTGAAATAATGTGCAAAAAAAAAAATATTACCGTTCATCATAAATATAATTAATTAGTTTAGCTGTTACCATAACTACAAAGAGAGATTAATACCAATCAGATGAACCAACGTGTGAATACAATAAGGACTTAGGTCACCATTCAAATATTCAACTTGTCTTTCTTTAATTTTCATTAAATCAACTTGTCTTTGAAATATAAACAAAATCTTAAGAACTTAGTAATGAAATTGCCTACCAGCACTTAAATAATAAATACCAACTATACTTAACAGGGGTGAATTGGGTACTTAAATAAATAATTTGGAATTAAAAAAATCGATTTTAAGTCACTTGGTTAGTAGTTTTACCAATTAAGTTTAGTCATACAACTCGCTTATTTAACCCTTAAAATCAGAATCTAAGGATTTGTATCCTAATTATCCTAAATTAATAATTTAGTCTAAAATTTTCAAATTTTTGCATTTACACCCCCAAAATTATAACAACAACGTATTGAGCTCCAACGACTTCAAAATGCCACAACGAGGTGATCAATGAACAATATACATCACAATGATCACAATGATGGTGGTGGTGACGGCTGATGCACGGTGGTTATCGACAAACGGTCAAACGACGATAACTCTCATTTTTGACTTGTTTTACAACAACCGAATGTCAGATCTGGGAAATCGAAGTGCCCACTGTAAGTATCTCAACGAAGGGAAGATTCCGCTTCGGGAGGTGAGATTCACGCACGGAGGCGCGTGGGCGCAGCAACGTGGCGACACGTGAGGGCGTGTGAGAGCTCATGAGGAGGAGTTTGGTCGTGGACTGGCGATGTTGGCTTCATCTCGTAGAGAGGATTTTCCAGGAGTGGTCACTCATTAGAAACGATGGCCGGATGATATCGAACGAACCTCTTTCTCTCTCATATCTACACTTTCTCTCTCATGATAATCTGCACTTGATAATTTACTTGATGTTTGTTTTCAATGATCAGTAACTCAGTAACTTTGTATATGGAAAATTTTTTATGTATCAGATGCACTCTGTCTCTACAAGTCTGTCTTCTTTTTATATGAAGAATGAAAAGATGGTAGTTACTCTAAACGATTTCCAATTTTCAGTTATAATATAAAAGGGTATGTTGATCAGATATAATCCTTATATTTAAAAAAATAAAGCCAACCACACATCAATCAAGACCAAGCCCAAGCCCACTTGGTTTTTCCACTTTAATATAAGTGTTTAGAAAATATTTATAAACTTTTCATCTTCCATGTACATTTTAGATGTGGGACTACTCCCACTATTTCTATACAAACTCTTACAGTGGTATTCTCAAGGGGCGTGACTTGGTGGTGTAGGACTCATGATCTCACTTTGAGGTATTGTGTTCGAATCCAGAGAGTATGTTTCTTATAAGAGTCTGGAACAACCGAGGGTTTTACCTGCTCCGTTTAAGCCCGAATTAAGTGATTTTGAGGTGGGGTTTCCAATGATTTAAATATATATATATATAGGTGAGGATTTAATGTTGATAGATGGGCGTGTTGGGAGTCTCTATGGCTTTTTATGTCTTGATGAATTGGTGGGTCAGTTTGGTGCAGAGCCTGGTGGATTACAATTGTTGAGTTAAAGTGTACTTTTGGCATGGATATTTTTGGGTTATAAAAGGAATGGTGGTTGAGTGGACCCTAAGGCTGTCTGAGTTGCTGGTTCGTGAAGCTGATGCTGGACTCAATAATGTTGAGTGTATGGTTGTTGCTCTTATTCTGTTTGTTGGGTTATGTTCTATGGAAGATACAGGCAGAGTGTATAGCCAGTGCCGTA
>SKCR01019214.1:0-43917 GCA_019454045.1 Zanthoxylum bungeanum
TGCTGTATTAGTTCCAACCTCATATATTCCTGCAATTCTTTGAATCAAACTTCTTTCAGTTGGCCATAAGGAATTGTTGTTGGCCATTTCTTCGATTAGTTCCCAGGCTTGATCTTCTCCTTTTGCCATCAGGGCACCTCCAGCAGCAGCATCAATTGTGGTTCTCATTATTCCAGAAAGCCCATTGTAAAATGTTTGGACTTGAAGCCATTTTGGAATCTCATGGTGTGGACATTTCCGGAGTAAATCTTTATACCTTTCCCAAGCTTCGTACAGAGATTCTGAATCTTGCTGCACAAAGGATGTGATGTCATTCCTCAGTTTTCCGGTTCTGGCTGGTGGAAAATACTTTGCAAGAAATTTGGTGGCTAAAGCATTCCATGTTGTGATAGACCCTGCTGGTAATGAATGTAGCCAGGCTTTAGCTCTGTCATTCAAGGAGTATGGGAATACACGCAGTCTCATTGCTTCTTCAGCTTCTCGGTTGTAATTGAAAGTACCGCAAACTTCCAGGAAGTTGCTGATGTGGGCATTAGGATCTTCAGTTGCATTTCCCCCAAACTGAACTGACTGCTGAATCATCTGAATGCAAGTTTTGATGTCACCTGCATTTGCTGGTAATGGAGGGAGTACAATACATGAAATGAGTCTGTCAACCACCGGAATGGTTCTGTCTCGAATGGGAATTGGTGGTGCAATCTCCAAAGGTTCAGGTTCCATGTTGACTAATGCTTCTTGGGCTTCTCGCCTTTCCCTTCTCAACTGTCTGATAGTTCTTTCAATTTCTGGGTCAAGTGGTCGTAGTTCAAAGCTTCTGGTTCGTCTCATGAAGTTTCTGAGAACCTGAAACACATGAAAACAATAACAATAAGTAAAAAGAAATTAGATACAAGTAAAAGTATCTAACCCCTAAACTAATAATAAAAGATAAATAAGTCCCCGGCAACGGCGCCAAAAACTTGACCGGCGTAAACACACACGTATAACGCAAGCGTACGTATCGTTCAAGTAGTATAAAAAGTATCGATCCCACGAGGACTTAATACCTAAGTTATTAATTTTATGAGGTTAAATGATTACTAGTATCTAACATGTTGTTTAAATGATTTGAAATAGCGACGATTCTAAATTTAAAGACAATAAAATAAAATTGTTTGAAGGTAGATTTTAAGAAAATTCAATATTAAAACTATCTAGGGTTGTGATTTATTCCAATATTATTTAAATATAAAGTGGTTATATTATAATTGGGTAAAATATTGATTTATTAACCTGGAACACCAATTTATGTAAAAGCCTCTTCCGATGGTCAATTACAAATACCTAGTATAATCCAATTGAACCATATGCCTATGTCAACCAAATTACCTAGATTCATTAAGATTAAGTTCCAATTATGGCTACCCTCGCCCGACAGGTATATTCCTATCCTGTAAGGAAATCTATTGAAGGGTTATCTATCCTTAAGGAAGATCGTGGGCTGTTGAGTCTAAGGTCTTAAACTTAAAATCCCTATGTCTAGTTCATTTTAAGTTTACCTAATCAATTTAATTAATGGCCAGTTAATTAAAGAGCATTAAGATTAAGACTCAATAAATAAATCTTTATATTACCCAAATTATAATCTAACCCTTATAAGCCCGTGATATTGGATTTCATCACAACCCTAGATACTAACTTAGTTATGACACATAGCTAGGGCTAGTAAAAACCATAAAGTAACAGTGCTGAAAAGTAATTGCAGTAAAGTAAAAGCTTAAAAGTAAAATAAAATAAAATGCTAAGGTAAAAGAAATTACTTTACTACTACTTATTTAGATATCTCCCAGTAAAATAATATATAAACTTGTAATATATTTTACCAACCGACCAATCTGGCGGTATCCTGATTAAATCAAATTAAGTCCAACCATCCATATAGGTGGTAATATTTGTCCATAATCCAGCCATAAAGGCGGTACCAAAATAAATTTATCAACCGACCAGTCTGGCGGTATTCTTGATTAATCAGGTTCAAACCAACGGAAAATAAATTTACCAACCGACCAATGTAGCGGTATCCCTTGATTAGTCAAGTTTAAACCAGATTAAATAAATTTGCCAACCGACCAATATAGCGGTATCCCTTTATTAATCAGTATTTTAAATAGTAAATATATCATTTTAAGGGAGATTAATCTAAATAGCAATAGTAAAATAATTACCTTTCACCTTAGCATAGGGAAGTTACCTCCTCATAGTGAATAGTAAAAACTGTAAAAAGTAAAGAAAGTAAATTACTATTATTACAAAAAGTAATTAAAATTATTACAAAAGTAAAAAAATTAAAAACTAAAATATTCTAGAGAGAGAAACTCCCTAATTACATAGAAGGAGTGAGAGAGAAAAGTGTACTAAAAACTGAAAATTCGCACTCTATTTATAGCAAAATTTTTCACTGTTCGGGCACTGTTCGCGCGTCGCGACGCCAAGCAGTTCCGCGTCGCGACGCTGGATTTGTCGACGTGGCACACTGAGAAGGCGACACGTAGCAAGGCGGCCGACTGTTTAGAGCGACACGTGTCATGGCGGCTAAAACTCAATTATTATGCTGACGTCATTGGTGACGTGTCACTGTTCATGACGTCATTGGTTGCGTCACTGTGATGATGTGGATGGCGACGTGGCGACACGTGGGGCGGCGGCCGTCAGACGAATAAGATTTCGACACGTGTCGCTCTGTAATTGGCTGATGTTGACGTGGCATGTTG
Organism: Zanthoxylum bungeanum; assembly: GCA_019454045.1. Taxonomy (NCBI): domain Eukaryota; kingdom Viridiplantae; phylum Streptophyta; class Magnoliopsida; order Sapindales; family Rutaceae; genus Zanthoxylum; species Zanthoxylum bungeanum. The sequence continues at coordinate 2,751 of SKCR01019214.1, forward strand.
ACTTGGTTGACTTGCTGATGTGGCTGCTGATGTGGAAGATGATGTGGCGACACGTAGGATGACACGTGGGGCGGTGGCCGTCAGACGAATAAGATTTCGACACGTGGCACGGCGCATTTTAGCAGATTCGTTGTGATGGTGACACGTGGCACGGCGCACGTTAGCAAAGTCAAACTTGTCTCAGACTCTGATTTGTGGACCCGGCGCATTTTAGCAGATTCGGCGCACGCTGGGCGTCGCGACGCGCAAGGCTTCAGCGTCGCGACGCTGAAATGACGATTTTGCCCTTTTTGTCCAGTTTTGTTCATTTTGCCCCAAAACAGCTCCAGAATGTCCTAAAACTTTATTTATCTACAAAATACACAAAAACATTAAATATTCACAAAACTCAAGAAACTATACAAAATATTAGATTAAATGAGTGGGAAATAGTGATATAAAAATACCACTCATCAATACACTTTCCACCAACCAACCACACAATTCTCTATTCTCTTTCGTCTCTTCATCTCGCGCCCACAAGGGTTGTTCTTGTTTCTATTTTCTGCCCAAAAAACGGAGAGCAATGGGAAGCAAAAGTGTGGTGATTTTGTGGCAAAATCATCAAGAGCTAGCACTCCGAGAGACATACGAAGGTGATAGGGAAGTCCACCCATGAGCTTGGAATCATTTGACGAAGCTTGGAGCTTGACGAAGGACAAACAATGGCCGATTCTTGGTGGAAACAGCAGCTCACTGCCGAGCATGACAGAGGGCAAAAAAGATTTTTTTTTGTTGTCCACCGCGTCGCTCAACCGATCGATGTAAGTATTCCGCAACTTCGTCGTATGTATTCACATGTGTTTGATGCTTTTTATTCGATCCTCGGGACCGTAGAAACTCCAACATAGGGCCGGTCATTATAAAATATGATAATTAGGTAGATTTTCAACCAATTTATGATATAAATCACAATTCCCTGATCATTGGGTTGGGCAATCAAGCATGCCATAGCTTATGCTAGTCCTTGTGGACACCAAATCTTTGCCACTAAGTTATAAGTCCACGCCTAAGGGTCGCTACGTCTTATGACTCAGAAAAGTCAAATCATTGTCAATAGTATGATTTATGGACAAATTTGTATTGCTCAGTCTGGTAAAGATTAGTCCTGCCAATACGGTTTAAGCCCATTGGGTCTATATTTTACAATGGGAGGCAAATTTTAGACTTAAATTATTATTGAGGATTTTAGCAAGTTTAAGTGAATAACTATCAAATGGATTCCTCCAATGAAAATTCCCCAGAGGTAGGGTGGAGCGAACTCTCTTAAATACCCTTACCTCTTTGGCTCTTATTGCCTTGGTGACAGGAATAAACAATAGATCCTCCAAATTAGTCCAACACTTTAAATATGCTTTAAGGTAAGCTTTGAGTAAATGATTATCTAGATGTCTTCATAGCTTTTCCTTTTAGCTATAAAAAGGTAGTGAGTGAAGGAAGACATCAAATCATTATCTAACTCTAGTAATACCTTTGGTTAAATTAACTTTAGTTTGGAAAGTTTTATTACGGCATGGTCCCACCCCACTTGTATCTTTTATAATGTCTTTTATTATAAACAAGTTATTTATATTATTAGCCTTAAATGTAATAAATCTCTAAGTTCATCACATAATAATTACTTAGCTAAGGGATAAGCAATACACGCTATATTTCCTTAGAAAGTCTCTAGATGCTTGCACCCTAAAATAATCATGCCAATTCTCATCATACATAGAATCATCAAGCATATGAGTTTTAATATGTTGGAATTATTTTAGCCAATAAATTACTTTGATTAATATTTAATTATGATATTGTATTTTATTTTATTCAAATAAATTTACTATTCATGTTTTTTACAGATGCGTGAACTTTAAATGCAATTTCACATTCAAATCTTAACCAAATCATGCAACACTTGTGCCTAAAATTACGTTAATGGTGTTGGCTTTCCAAAGAGCTTTTACACACCCAATTTCAAGTTCAAATGAGAGAGAACTAATCAAAACAAAAACGGCGCGCTGATACCACTGTGGGAAGCGGCCGTGAGTGCGCAGCGGAAAATTAAAAGAAATTATGATGCCGCTATCCTTTTGCCCAAGACCCATTTGTTTTTATTATTCTACAAGCCTATACATGTTACTATATATATATTCTAAGCATAAAAACTCATAAAACATGCAAAGAACATAAACCTAAACATGATAACTATCATAAGAACTCTAATTAAAATAAAGAAAGAAAATGACTTACTTGAACCGAAGACTCCTCCAGTCCTCCCTCTAATCTACAAGCTTTTCTCGAACTCAGCAAGCTCTTCCACGTTCCAAAGAGCCATCAAGTGTGTGGTCTCCAAAGGTGCATACACCAAAGCCAAAACTCAACGGCAAGACTACGCCTTGAGTAAACGGGTATTTTGCCCTTGGTGCTAGCCTAGGTAAATACCTCAAAAATTTCAACTCGAGGTTCCTCTAGTCAATTAGACTTAAAGATCCTCAAAATCAGTGTCTTACTCTTTCAACTTTAGAGTTGCTCACTTATATAAACCCAAGATATGAAAGGTTTTGGTGTAAAAAATGTGTAAAGAATTCATTGGGTTTATATAGGTGCTTCAAAGACAACAAATTAATTAAGAATCCGATGTGGGATAAATGCTAATTTAATCTTAGCCATTGGATCTTAATTTATTGGTTTAATGAGATTATAAAACCCTAATAAGAGTTTGGGCCGAATTGGAATTCAAAACAAATAACAAATAAAAAAAATTTACGATTCACATTACTATTCATATTTATTTATTTATTTATTTATTTATTCCAATTCCCAAAGTGCCCCTATCGTCATTCACCAATGAATGACCCAATCATACCCCTATTGTTAAATTTGTATCGTCATTCCCCTAAGCCATTATGGAATCTCATAAATGTTCTGTCAATAATTAAACACATTGAACCATTTATGAATAATTCTTACAACAATCATATATGCTGTTAAATTTGTACTGTGCTTTGTTAACCATTGATTTCGACTTTGTTGTGTGTGACCTTTTAGGTTCCCCTCAAGTTGGACATGAAATGAATCATGATTATTTAATCGAACATAAAATATACTCCGATCATATGGTCGTTCGATTTCAATGACCAAGGTTGACATCTAGCAACATGCCAAGGCCCCCAAATGAAAAGGAAAGATATATACCCATTTTTTATGTGATTTACATATGATACGGTCCATCGCCTCATTGTATCCCCACCGTTTGACCTAGGGTATAGAAAGTGTCTACCCATATAGTCAAAGGTATGATGTTGATAGTGTCATGAATCGTGCTAACCCAAGAATCTCACATGATTCTTCTGCTGCGGCCATAGTCTCAAGCACTGATCACACATATCAACCCGCGAACTGGAATACTACTCTTGTAAGAAAATATTATCCGAGAGAGTGGCGATTATCTGTTGTATCTTTACAAACTTCATGTGTTTCAACAAATGACCCAATCATACCCTTATAACCAGATCTTTTGATCCAGGGAAGGAGAATGTCAAAGTTATTTGATCCACACATAAGACTGTAAAAACCTCAAGTAAAAGGACTAGTCATACAATCAATACATGAAAGTTCTCACAGACACATGGGATAAACGCTCAATGTGAAAACTTTCGACGGTCAGTTCGATGGACACGAGCAACTCATGCATCCATATGATACACCAAGCGGAAGAATCTCCGCTAGTAGCCTATGAGATCGGCTACCCCACTTAAGGGCAGATCATATCATCATGCTAGTCTCTCCGCTTTGTTAACGCCCAGATTATTCACAAAAATATGACTAGGAACGTTTAAGAGTAATGATTCTCATAAGGCGTGGAAGCCATCATCTTATTACTCCAAGGGCTTTATTCATATAAGTTATGTAAGATACGTATAATAAAGATTGTCATTTTATTAATTAATGAAAATATTACAAATACATGTACATATAGCCCATCCACAAGTTGGGTATAGGGCATATCCCTAACAGGCTAACACGATATACGACATGTACTGGTCTCAACGGATCTCTACTAACCGACCCGTGTTAGTAAATCTTGACCAGGAACTTTATTTAAGGATATACATCTTATAATGCGCTTCCCAATGTCAATTACAAACTATGTTGTAACTGCGCATTATATTGCAAATCCTAGGGTCTTTGTCTAATATACACGTATCACTTAACCATATTCAGTTTCGATCTAATCGTAATCAGATAACTAATCATAATTAGATCGAATAGGTGTATAAAAGACAAGGGTGCTACCAATGAATTAGTAATATTTATGGAAAATAGAATTACTCGTATTTATGAATCGGACATAAATACGATCCGGATTGGCACTCTGAGCATCAACCCTAACAATTTCTCCCATTTTCTCTAGTGCCAATCCCTAGTATCATATACACATCTCAATGTGTATCACATATTATGGCCCTCAAGAGCTCACCTAGCACTCAAGAGGTAGTCAACAACAAGTAATCCCGCTTTACAAATCGAGTCTATCCAACAAACCCAACCGTTTTCCTTAACCAGCATCATTCATATTCTGTAGAATCCAAATTCTACTTAGTTATGACTCAGACGTTATATTAGTATTGTGTTATAACTGCTGAGTTGTCTAAGTATATATGGATCAAATCCAAAATACTATAAGATAACCGAAAGCACAAAAATAATATCAACACTTCTAATCATTGAGGTCACTTTGCAACTTCATAAGTCAATACTTCAAAAGTTGCAACTGATTCCGCTAGTTTAGTAGAATCAACGGTGACACTCCTACTGCATCTTTTCTGACTTTATATGACATAGACCATCTAATGTCATAACTAGGATCAAGACTAATCTAACCTTATGGTTGCAAACTAAATTCTCCATGAGTAAGAAACTCGTTCTTAATATATCAGAGATCATAAAGAACATGTTTCTAGAACCATCATATGGTCTAAACCATATCAAAATAACTCGTAACAATTATGATTAAATTGATATCGTTAATCGCACATAATATAGTATTCATTATGCCATCATCATATGATGGATAAGATTGACTAGACAGTCTAATCAATCTCTCTTTCGATAAAGGAAAGATGAATACTTTATATACAAAAGACACGTTAACTGTCAAACAGCTATACTAACTGTCATACAGATAGTCTTACTGTGTCCTTTATTAGATCATATCTAATATGCGACTAATGGGAGAATCTCATAAGTCTCTCTGTTTTATATCTTATACAAACCTTTATATCAAATATAACAGAGACTTTTTCCACTGCTTTCACGGAGAAAAGAAGACTTAGGATATATAATACTAGAAAGGAATTTGCACGCTCCTACTGACCCTACTGATAAATATGTATTCTTTATACTTCGATAAAACTAGACAATCTGACTAATATCAAAATCAGAGAACATGAATTTACGGAAAGCTTATATGAGTCTACAATAGGCTTCATAAGCTAATATATCAAACTGTGATCTTAGAAGAATACAAACTCTAGGGCCATTCTGTTAGGTTTATTCTAGGTCCCAAGATCAAACAAGCATGAAAATATTGTGTGAACACATCAACGGAGGTAGCGGAATACTCACATCGATCGGTTGAGACGAATCGGCAACAAACAAAATTGATTTTACCCTTGCAAAAACGCAACTGCAGTGCAGTCCACTGCCTTGACAGTTTCTGATTTTGAGCTGCGAAACGGAGCTCCGAGCTTCGTCGAATGGATCCCGGCTCATGGGTGAACCTCCCTACCACCTTCGCAAGTGTCGTAAGTGTGCTAGCACTTGTGATTTTACCATAAAATCACACTCTTTGCCTCCCTTTGCTCGGCAGTTTCTAAGGAAACCAGTGAGCTTATTTCACTGCCCCTTGGGCGTGAATTGAGTGAGAGAAATGAGAGAGAAGAAATTGTGTATTAGTTGTGTTGAAAGTGTAAAATAATTACCTTATATATTTTCTAAAAATATATTAAAGGTAATAAACAATTTTGGCTTTCAAAAGTCAATAAACAAACTTTCCAACAACTACACTATTGCAACAATTCTATCAATCAAAGTGACAAGTTTCTTTGTCAATCAATCAATCAACATCAATCAATCACAATCACTCAAAGTGACATTTTTTTGACGCTTGATGTGACGAATGATTTGACGCTTGATGTGACTTGCGTTACCGCACTCGAATTCGAAATACGAATGCGCTCGCAATCACACTTGGGGCCGGGTTCGCTAATTCCAAATTAACGAACTTCCGTTGCGTCGTAATTAAATGATTACGCCTAGCGAATTCACTATTCACGTCGCTAACGAATTAATTCTAAATTAATTCGTTCGCCCGAATTAAAATCTAATTTTAATTCTGCGTCGAAATCTAATTTCGTTTTAATATACGAAATATTAATTCATCGATTATTCCAAATTAATCGTTATCTCTCTCTAGACGATATTTTATCCTAGATAAAATATCTCCGTTATTAATCCCAGATTAATTTTCTCTCTCTTCTATATAATCCCAGATTATTCAAGAGTGCGAGTTATGCGTCATCGGTGGATTATCGGGAAGCGACCCATGAGATCCCCGGATAAGTTGGTAGTAAATACGGTCGTCGGAGTATCCGAATCACGTACGTACCAAGTACTACGTTCTACCGATTTACGAGACAAGGTCGACTCCTAGCATAGCACCAAGTCTACCCAATTCTCCGGACATATCCATCTAAGAATATTAAGATCTGTATCAAGCGTAGTATACCAGTATTTCGTATGTCGGTCCAGTATCTGATAGTCCACGTGCTAGGGCTGGGGCTGGATAAGTGTCTGCCCCGTCCGAAGCACATGTCGGTGTCTGATAACTAGTCTCTATAATAGGATATTCATGACCTGGTCAAATATCACGATTGGATGCGCATCACTCAAGAGCACTAATACCATATCCTGCGTGACATCATCTCCACTATGACTGGAGTGATACTTCCGTCTTGACATCACACCCAATACTCTACGATTCTCAATATACCCAGTATTGGCGTACACAGAACCGGTTAGAGTCCTAGACGACCTCAACCAAAGTATATTGATTGTCGTAAGGATTAGCGGTGCAAGTCTCAGGTTAAGACCAAATACACCTACCTTGATGTCGGACTCCCATAGACACATAGTCATAATACCAATGGGATTCCGAGGGGTGTCATCCAGAGCGAAGCTGTTTCCCGTACCATCGGGTTGAAACACGACCTCCTATCGCACTTGCATAAGTATCCGATACTTATATATATGAGCACTATGCCGTTGTGCCCTCACAACGCACACAAGTGCAATACTAGCCTATTTCGTATTATCGACGTCCAGTCTCGATAATACTCTGGCTAGGGATATTTAATGATTAACCCTCGGGGACTGATACTGTCTCATATCATTCTCAGTCCAGGTAATCATCTAGGGACCTCTCTTCATTTATATATCTATGGTGATCTAATCACAAATGATGAGAGTGCAATTTCCTTGTCACATAGTTAATTTGCTACAAAACACAATGATCTGTGCAAATAGTGACGCTATGGGTCATTTTGTCCAACAATCTCCCACTTGACACATAGCCAGTCACTCAAGTGTCCCACACCCGAACTACGTACGGTTCGCTCAAATTGCTGAGGAATGGTTTTCGTCAGCGGATTTGCATGATTATCATCCGATGCGATTTACACGATCATCACATCGCCACGATGTATGATCCGAACAAATCAGATGAATATAGAAGTATATATCTGGATCGTCGATGAGACCTTTAATTCCTTAGTCTGTGCTGACGCCTAGCTCAGCCGCTAACAGAATTATATCTAATCTAATTAGATTTATTTTTGACCCAAATGACTTCTATTGCTGCCTCGTGCAGCAGCAATAATCCGCATTTGTTGTTTATTCGGCAACAGTTATCTTGCTCGGAAGATTTCCAGCTCACTGTCCCGTTATTCAAACTTTATAGTACCCCAGTATTTAATAGTTTGGAAACTTGCAGCAGTGATCCCAGTCACTTCCAGTTCTCCTTTCTATAGATTATGACAGCATCTTAGTTCTCTGAGATACTAACAGATGTTCTTAACTTCAATCCAATGACTATCACTTGGATTGACCTGATTGTGACTCCATATGCTCGAAGCGTATGAGACACCAAATCAAGTACATTTTAAATGTACAATTTCCCAGAGAGTGTTAACAACTCCAAATCTATCCCAGTAGATCTTTATTCCTTGAATAAAGGTTGTTACTCCCCAGAATTCTACGGAGAATTTCTATTGAAAGAATATCTATGAAGGCCAAGCTTTCAAACATAGTTTTATGGGAATTTCATTTCCATGAAATGACATATATTATCATTATTTTATACAGGACATTCATTGTCAGTGCGCTCACACTAACCTCCATATATACACAAGAATTATTTCTTGTTTTGAGTCAAATCATAAACCATTATGATTACTTCAAAACGTCAGTTCCAAGAACCTTATGCTTGCTTCAATCCAAACATAGATCGAATAACCCGCAAAACTTGTTTGTCGGTTATACAAAATCGTCAGGATGTTGTAAGCATCCTCAAAAGGTTTCCTTTTCAGGAAAGCGATTTTGATCTGTAACTGACATATTTCATAAATGAAATACGCAGTTATCAACAAGCATTTTCAAAATGGATTTACCATGTCAACATGTAAAAGGTTGAACCGTTATTAACACAATTTGATAACGATACCTTTCTGTCAAAAGCCCAGCTTTGTACGTTGGTATGGCCTTCCATGTATGTCTTCCCTGAAGACGTTTAATGTACAATAGGCACAATGCCTTGTGGTACAACAACTAGTATCCAAACATAGTTGTTATACATGGAATCCATTTCGGACTTATGGCACTTTGCCATAATAGGGAGTCGATTAACTTGTATCACTTCCTCAAACGTAGTCGGTTGGTACACCTCCATAAGATTGACATCTTCATGAGGTGAGATCAGAAACCCATACCCTAGGTTGTTTTCTGACTCTCTCCGATCTACCCGGTTCTTGTGTATTCGAAGATTAATGGTATAAATTCATCATTGATGAACTGTTTGTGTTCCATAAGGATTTCGCTTTGCCTCGAACAGTTATTACTCCGATTTTCATCGAGTATCACCATCCTCCCACTGACCACTGCATATCGGTATTCCTCTTAGGAAAACCGCATGGTGAGCAACAATCACATTGTTCTCATGTGAGATTTACAAGTACTATACTCATGGTTTCCCTAGGATAACCTATATTGGCACTTATCCAATTTGGGTCTTTTAGTTTGGTATCATCCAAACGTTATGCCTGGCATACCCAAATTATCAGGAATGAGAAACCCCGTTTCTTTCCTGTTCATATCCAATATGAATTCTGTCAAACAGATTTTCATGGAACCTTATTCTAAATAAGTTTTGCACTGTAATACATATCCAATTGAAGGAAACAGTAGCTCAGAGCGACTCGTGATAAACCTTATCATGTCCAACAAAATTCGGTTTTATTTCGGATACACCGTCTACTGACGTGTCTCGGGAGGAGAGTCCTCATCTGAAAGAATACCATACTCTTTCATGTATATATGAAACTTAATACTTAAGTATTTTCATTACGGTTTTACCGTGACGATATAATATTATAGCCGATCTGTTTGTCTACTTCGTGTCGAAACCCTAAAAGTTTCCGATTTGTGTTTTTCAACAGAAACACATAACCATAACGTGATGCCACATCCGTTAAGGTCACGAAATATTCATGTTCACATCTAGCCTTGCTAGATATGGGCCCACTATCTTCACAATGAATAGGGCTAACAGATCGGTGGCTTTCACACTATTACCAAGTAAATAGTGTTTTAGGTGCTTTACCTAATAAACTAGATTCGTAGACTTCATTTGAATAGTCAAATCAGTCCTAGTACCCTACTCTTCAAAAGTGTGGATATACGAGTCTTGTTAATTGTGTCCCAGACGACAATGCCACAAATAAGTCTCTATTGATCAAATCAATTTGAGCTATTTATTTGTCATTTTATTGTTTGAGATTTTAATTATATTCAAAATATAAATACTGTTTTTCACATCTAATGTGTTTATCTCAGTATTATCTTTATATAATGAAACACTTTAGTGTTCTAGAATATAAAGGTTTATCCGCAACGGATCAAACACTGATATAGAGATAATGTTACTAGTCCAAGTAGTTACATTATAACAGTTCCTAATTTAAGTACACACCCGAAGGGGTAGTTCTTAAACATAGGTATTTACAGTCGAAACAGCGACTTCGTCCCGTTTCCGAATCGTAGAGCAATCTCAGCTTGAAGTCAGTATCCTGCTCATAGCAGATTCTGAACATCAATACAAACATTTTATGTACCACACTAAGTATTTAAAATCTAATTTTAATACTAGTAGTGAACATAACTTTGACAAATATTTTTAAAGTCAGAGCCTCGCCCTTTCTTTATTTCCTTCGTGTCTGCCATTTCCAAACGACAGTCACTTTGGGATATGTCCTTTATCTTCCCAGAAGATCATAATGATTTTGCCTTTGCCCTTTCCAATATTTGAGAAGCCTTTGGCCAAGCCTTGGGTTTCTAGAATATTGTAGTAAGGTGCGCCTTGCACTACTAGCCTAATTGCAAAGTTTGACTTTATCTCCTTGAGATTGATCATTTAATTCTCCAAGAATTATTAATTGTAATTTTATACTTCTTAAATCCAAACATAGATTTATGTCAAGTATAATGAATTAAGCACTAAAGTCATCATCACATAAGTCTTCCAAAGATTACGCTCTACTTATTTGCTTGATTCTGGGCTTAGGCATAATAGGTTATTTATCAAATAGAATAACTTATTATTTATTTCCAGGACCATCCTGAAATTTAATTCCCAATTGAAAATTAAATCATTTAAAACATTTAATCCAAGGATTATATTATTTTTAAATATTCAACTTTTCAATTCTTTCATGATTTAATAGTCCAACTATTTAATCAATTTAATAAGGTACTATTTATTATAATGATTACAATAATCCAATATTTAATCAACTATAATTTTAATATTGATTACTATAATCCAATTATAAAATCAACTATCATTTTAATTCATTGTATTGATTACTATAATCCAATTATAAAATCAACTATATATTGAATGAGTTTGTATATAGTCCAACTATATATATATTTTAAACAACAATTTAAATATTAGTCCAACTAACATTTAAAATTACGACGAAATGATATGTTTGAGCGCGTATGGCGAGTAATTGAACGAATACTGCAAATTCAATTCTTGCCTCCCACTATTTTCGGCGAGCCTCTAACCCCTTGTCGAGTACTCGGGAAACCGTGTTTCCTAGTGGGCTAGGATCCCGTTAAATATCACACAATCTTGACTTTGGCCAACAAATTGTATGATATTAACTAGGTAGATCTCGAAGATCAATTGGATCTCATCCAACTCCTAGATCCAGTAGGTGGACATCCAAGTCCGAAACATATTCTCATATATGCCTATATATCCAATATATATCCTAACCTTTTTCCTCTGAATCAACTAGGCCTTGGCTTTGGCACAACAAACCTAATGATCCCAGTCAAGCGCGGACCCATTGACCATGGAAGCTTCGTAATCAATGTCGATGGACAAGAAGTGGTCTTGACTTTGGCCAACAAACCACAACTGGACATGACACCAATATGGAACAAAGCTTCGTGATTCAAACACATCTTCGACGGACAAGGGCTTGACTTTGGCCAACAACCCATGCAATCTAGGATCTTGAGTAAGGAAATCACTCAATGGAAGGAAAAAGACGCCTGATATTTTGAATGAGGGCTTTTCGCATGCAAATTGGCTACCAATTTAATTATCTTTGTTAAGGTCTCATCATCATACACCTTAAACATGCATTCTAAACACATAATAAAGCGCATATGAAAATAAAAATAATGATATGCGGATGGGACACTTTACACATTGATCCTAGATCAAATCTCTCCCTTTCTCACTCAAGCTAGCACTTGTACTACTTCTACCCGTTACACTACACTTCTAAAGAAACCTCATATACATTGAGGGGAATAGGTGAGAAGAGAATACAAAGAGAATAGAGGTGATAAGGCTGGACACGCAGGTCCAATTAATAAATCGAATTTATTACAACAATTTCTAAAATTGCTCCCACCCGACTAATATCCATCCGATATACATTATTCATTCATAACCACGTATTCACACAAAAGCATGCTATCAATCAATCTAATCAAATTAATTAATCTGATAATTAAGTGATCATCCAATGTTCAAACAACGATTTGATTTTGCTCGAGTCAAACTCGTTTTTGCGAATAAGTACTTTAAGTACGAATTATTGAATTAAATTAAAATACATCATTAAATCCAATTTAACATGTATTTAATACTAATTCACTATTCAATTCCAAATTAAATATTACACTTTTATTTAATGAACCTTTTACGACTTAAATTCCAAATTTAATCGCTACGGGTCTCAAAACCCGATTAACGTCCAACGTCAATTCAATTCAAGTCCAATGGGCTTTTAATTGATTTCTTAAGGCGTGGACTTTTGGTCAACTCGGGTCAAACCGATAACCAAAGTCCAATCCGGGATTTACCCCATAAGCCATAAATCAGTCTTGGCCCATTAGGCCCAATTTAAACTTTAAAGGTCCATTAGTCGCATTTGGGCTTAACGGAAGTGGTTTTGGGCCCAATTGGATCCAATCCATTTGGCCTAAACCCAACTTTGTACAACAAAGCCCAATAAGCCCAATAACAACTTTAATAGCCCAAATCCAATTTCAAGGCCTTAAATAATTAAATCACATAAATCCAATTTAGCAATTTAATTACCTAAAGTGTATTATATGATTAATCACCTAAATCAATATTTCCAAAACATCAAATTAGTCCAATTAATCATTCTCATCATCATCATCACATGTCCAACACATTAATGAAAATCAAACCCATATTACATGCTTCTAAGTCTCGGCCAAGGAAGGTTATTTTGTCCGATTTGAATTCAATCCGATTAATTACACAATCGACAACGTATTAACTTCCCGAATGATTTCATACACATCCAATGTTCATAAAATCAAAATCCAAGACATTAAAGGCTTAAGAACATTCGGCCAAGGTGATTACATTTGGGGATTTTATGTTCAATTCCAAATCCAATCCAATTGATTCAAATTAACATTATCCTATATGATTCTAACTCATCCAATGAATCAAAATCAAAAAATTCAAATTTCCAAAATCAATTTCACATTCGGCCAAGGGGTAATTTTGGGGAAAAATGTTCTAAACAACTTTTCCTTGAAATTGATCAAATCAATCTTCAATATAACATATACTAAGCATGCTCAATCATCCAATTTCATTAAATCATGCTCAAATACAAATACCCAATTTTAAGCCCTACATTTTTCATGCTTGAACCTAAGGCTCTTGATGCCATTGTTAGGTTTATTCTAGGTCCCAAGATCAAACAAGCAATGAAAATATTGTGTGAACACATCAACGGAGGTAGCGGAATACTCACATCGATCGGTTGAGACGAATCGGCAACAAACAAAATTGATTTTACCCTTGCAAAAACGCAACTGCAGTGCAGTCCACTGCCTTGACAGTTTCTGATTTTGAGCTGCGAAACGGAGCTCCGAGCTTCGTCGAATGGATCCCGGTTCATGGGTGAACCTCCCTACCACCTTCGCAAGTGTCGTAAGTGTGCTAGCACTTGTGATTTTACCATAAAATCACACTCTTTGCCTCCTTTGCTCGGCAGTTTCTAAGGAAACCAGTGAGCTTATTTCACTGCCCCTTGGGCGTGAATTGAGTGAGAGAAATGAGAGAGAAGAAATTGTGTATTAGTTGTTTGAAAGTGTAAAATAATTACCTTATATATTTTCTAAAAATATATTAAAGGTAATACACAATTTTGGCTTTCAAAAGTCAATAAACAAACGTTCCAACAACTACACTATTGTAACAACTTCTATCAATCAAAGTGACAAGTTGCTTTGTCAATCAATCAATCAATCACATCAATCAATCACATCACTCAAAGTGACATTTGATTTGACGCTTGATGTGACGAATGATTTGACGCTTGATGTGACTTGCGTTGCCGCACTCTCGAATTCGAAATACGAATGCGCTCGCAATCACACTTGGGCTCGGGTTCGCTAATTCCAAATTAACGAACTTTCCGTTGCGTCGTAATTAAATGATTACGCCTAGCGAATTCACTATTCACGTCGCTAACGAATTAATTTTAAATTAATTCGTCGCCCGAATTAAAATCTAATTTTAATTCTGCGTCGAAATCTAATTCGTTTAATATATCGAATATATTAATTCATCGATTAATTCCAAATTAATCGTTATCTCTCTCTAGACGATATTTTATCCTAGATAAAATATCTCCGTTATTAATCCCAGATTAATTTTCTCTCTCTTCTATATAATCCCAGATTATTCAAGAGTGCGAGAGTATGCGTCATCGGTGGATTATCGGGAAGCGACCCATGAGATCCCCGGATAAGTTGGGTAGTAATACGGTCGTCGGAGTATCTGAATCACGTACGTACCAAGTACTACGTTCTACCGATTTACGAGACAAGGTCGACTCCTAGCATAGCACCAAGTCTACCCAATTCTCCGGACATATCCATCTAAGAATATTAAGATCTGTATCAAGCGTAGTATACCAAGTATTTCGTATGTCAGTCCAGTATCTGATAGTCACGTGCTAGGGCTGGGGCTGGATAAGTGTCTGCCCCGTCCGAAGCACATGTCGGATGTCTGATAACTAGTCTCTATAATCAGATATTCATGACCTGGTCATAATATCACGATTGGATGCGCATCACTCAAGAGCACTAATACCATATCCTGCGTGACATCATCTCCACTATGACTGGAGTGATACTTCCGTCTTGACCATCACACCCAATACTCTACGATTCTCAATATACCCAGTATTGGCGTACACAGAACCGGTTAGAGTCCTAGACGACCTCAACCAAAGTATATTGATTGTCGTAAGGATTAGCGGTGCAAGTCTCAGGTTAAGACCAAATACACCTACCCTGATGTCGGACTCCCATAGACACATAGTCATAATACCAATGGGATTCCGAGGGGGTCTATCCAGAGCGAAGCTGTTTCCCGTACCATCGGTGAAACACGACCTCCTATCGCACTTGCATAAGTATCCGATACTTATATATATGAGAACTATGCCGTTGTGCCCTCACAACGCACAAAGTGCAATACTAGCTCCATTCCGTATTATCGACGTCCAGTCTCGATAATACTCCGGCTAGGGATATTTAATGATTAAACCTTCGGGGACTGATACTGTCTCATATCATTCTCAGTCCAGGAACTAATCATAGGGACCTCTCTTCATTTATATCTATGGTGATCTAATCACAAATGATGAGAGTGCAATTTCCTTGTCACATAGTTAATTTGCTACAACAACACAATGATCTGTGCAAATAGTGACGCTATGGGTCATTTTTTCCAACACATTCTAGAATGAACTCTTCAAACAAATAAATCACAACGGATCTCTCATTCGAAGAAAACACTCAAGAATGCCACTTTGCATTCTTTAGACAAAATACACTGTTTAATATCAAAATTAACCAACAGGCCTTTAATTGTTGAATTAGTGCGACTAGAGACAAGTATTCTCAGAATCTACAATAGACTAATGAGTATAACCTTTCTCACTATCATACTATAAAGGTCAAACATTTATCAAGCTCACTTTACTTTGTGCTGCGCAAATAATTTGCACATCTTATGAATAATTCATAACGAAAGTTTAATCAAGTTCAAACTTGATCTTAGTAAGCCATGAACAATCTTAGATCTATGGTTCAATGCTAAATTCCCAAATCGATATCAAATATCGCTCCCACTATAAGTTATAGGATAATTTTCTTCAATAAGAAAACAACAGAATCATAAAGTATCAAATACTTCGCAAATGATTCTGACATCCTATTGAACTTATACTGAAGATGTCTAAGGGTTATTTCATCTTATTAATTGCGTAGTTCCACTATAGTTTATCATTCTCACATTTGACTTCATTAGGTCAAACCTTTTCTGCAATCGTCAACATCCAATGTCAACCACAAAGTAATAAAATAATTTCATTACCCGGGATCGTAGAAAAGATATTCTATCAAATAGAATACAATATTCTATTAAATAAAATAAATGATAAACCTATCACTCATACCTCCGAGGCATAAGCACTTTCAATTATATAACCATTATACAAAAGAAAGTTTAAAATCTCAAACTTTTCAAGATTCGAATTTTCTACTATACATATCATATATGTAACTGTAGGAACAAATGGAACCTTAATTAAAGAGATGAATTAGTATTGCAGGAGGAAAACTCCAAGAACATTGAAAACCAATTCGGTTAAACTCAATATCAATGAATCAAATCAAATAAGATTCGATAACTCCCACCGATCAATTATATCATAATGGAATCACGGAAGTTTAATATTGAGTAAGAATCATATTCATTAAATAACTATAGAACCAATTTCCTTAAATTCATGCTTTTGATCAAATCAAACATCTTTGAACAATTCAAAGACGCGCAATGAATTTTACAGATATTGTTTTCAATATTACAAATAGAATAACTTTGAACATTCAAAATATTCTATCCGAATTTCATTAGAAACATATTGAAGTTCTCGAACAATTCAAGACGTTCAACATGTACTCTATTAGAAACCCGTAAAAAAGTCATGACAATTCATTAACTAAGTTACGTAGTAAAGAAAACTATCTAAGACAATTCTAATTCATTAAACTACATACTTCCAAAGCATTACTTTAATAAATCGGTGGTCCAATAACAATCATCGGTTAAATGAGATCTAATCACAACCTGAATGCAATATTCATTAAATAGATAAGGATATGCGGTGTGATTGTAGAGATTCAATCAAGTCCCAAGGGTCACAAACATGCATAAAAACGAGTTGAATACACAAAGGAGTAAGGCAGAATTCATACTCACATTGATGGGTTTTGATGAAATGAAGAACAAGTTGCGTTTTTGATGCACATCAAGCTCGACAGTAGCTTCCTCATGCAGTGGGCTGCTCGGTTGGGGACTGGTTTGCCTCCTCCATGTTCGGCCATTGATGAACACCATGGAAGCTTCAAGCTTCAAGCTTTCCAAGCTCACAAATTCGTTTCCCTATCACCATAATATAACCCATGTGTATGCTAGCACTACTCATCTTCATTGCTTCTCATTTGCTCGGTCAAACCAGAACAAAAACAAGAAGAAATCGGCTTGAAGCCGTGAATGAGAGAAGATGAAAAGAGAGGGAAAAGGAGAAGACCGTGAGTGGTGAGTGAGAGAAAATGATTTTTGGTTTATATATTTATTTTATTTTCCAAAAACAAAAACAAATATATAAATCATTTTTCATAAATCAAAAGTTAAAAAGCAAAAGTCTATTAATGCTTTTCATCATCATTTCTACTTTTTACTTTAAGTCACATCACATCACTTTAATAAAGTGACATGTTGTCAAGTCACATCACTCAAAGTGACAATTGATTTGACGCGATGTGACTAACGATTTGACGCTTGATGTGACTTGCGTGCCGCGCTCGAATTCGAAATGCGAATGCGCTCGCAATCACTCTCGGGCTCGGGTTCGCTAATTCCAAATTAACGAATTTTCCGTCGCGTCGTAATTAAATGATTACGCCTAGCGAAATCACTATTCACGTCGCTAACGAATTAATTCTAAATTAATTCGTTCGCCCGAATTAAAATCTAATTTTAATTCCGCGTCGAAATCCAATTCTAATAATATATCAAATATATTTTTTTATCGATTAATTCCAAATTAATCGTTCTCTCTCTTTAATTAATATTTTATCCCAAATAAAATATCTTCGTAATTAATCCCAGATTAATTTTCTCTCTCTTCCAATTAATCCCAGATTAATTAAAGTGCGAGTTATACATCATCGGTGAATCTTCAG
This sequence comes from Zanthoxylum bungeanum, assembly GCA_019454045.1. Lineage (NCBI taxonomy): Eukaryota > Viridiplantae > Streptophyta > Magnoliopsida > Sapindales > Rutaceae > Zanthoxylum > Zanthoxylum bungeanum. The sequence goes on from SKCR01019214.1 coordinate 20,943, forward strand.
GAAGCGACCCATGAGATCTCCGGATATGTTGGCAGTAAATACGGTCGTCGGATTATCCGAACACGTAAGTACCTCGTACTACGTTCATACCGATTTACAAGACAAGGTTGGCTTCTAGCAAAGCGCCATGCCTACCCAATTCTCCAGAAATATTCTTACAGGAATATATAGATCTGTATCAAGCGTAGTATACCGTAGTATTGTGCATATCGGCCCAGTATCGGATAGTCCGTGCTAGGGCTGGGGCTGGATAAGTGTCTGCCCCGTCCGAAGCACATGTCGGATGTCTGGTAACTAGTCTCTATAATCGGATATTCATGACCTGGTCACAATATCCTGATTGGTTGCGCAACACTTAAGAGCACTAATACCATATCCTGCGTGACATCATCTCCAATATGACTGAAGTGATACTTCCGTCTTGACATCACACCCAATACACTACGACTCTCTGATAAACCCAGAAGTGGTGTACGCAGAACCGGTTAAAGCCCTGTACCACCAAGACCAAAATCTATCGATTATCGTAAGTATTAGCGATGTAAGTCTCAGTTAAGACCATACACACCTACCCTGATTTCGGCCTCCCATAAACACATAGTCATAATACCAATGGGATTCCGAGGGGTCTATCCAGAGCGAAGCTGTTTCCCGTACCATCGGTGAAACACGACCTCCTATCGCACTTGCATAAGTATCCAATACTTATATATATGAGAACTATGCCGTTGTGCCCTCACAACGCGCACAAGTGCAATACTAGCCTATTCCGCATTATCGATGTCCTGTCTCGATAATACTCCGGCTAGGGATATTTAATGATTAATCCTTCGGAGATTGATACTGTCTCATATCATTCTCAATCCAGGAACTAATCATATGGACCTCTCTTCATTTATACATTTATGGTGATCTAATCACAAATAATGAGAGTGCAATTTCCTTGTCACATAGTTAATTTGTACAACAACACCGTGATCTGTACAAATAGTGACGCTATGGGTCATTTTGTCCAACAATCTCCCACTTGGCATATAGCCAGTCACTCGAGTGTCTAACACCCGAACTATGTACGGTTCGCTCAAATTGCTGAGGAAAGGTTTTCGTCAGCGGATTTGCTTAATTATCGTCTGACGCGATTTACACGATCATCACATCGCCACGATGTATGATCCGAACGAATAAGATGATATAGAATATATATCTGGATCGTCGATGAGACCTTAATTCTTTAGCCTGTGCTGACGCCTAGCTCAGCTGCTAACAGAACTATATCTAATCTAATTAGATTTATTATCGATCCAAATGGCTTCTATTGCTGCCTCAGCTGCATCAATAATCCGCATTTGTTGTTAATTCGGCAACAGTTATCTTGCTCGGAATATTTCCAGCTCACTGTCCCAGTGTTCAAACTTTTATAGTACTACAGTATTTACCGGTTTGGAAACTTGCAGCAGTGATCCCAGTCACTTCAAGTTCTCCATCTCCATAGTTTAAGACAACATCTTTAGTTCTCTCAGATACTAACAGATGTTATTAATCTTCAATCCAGTGACTATCACTTGGATTGTCCTGATTGTGACTCCATATGCTCAAAGCGTATGAGACACCAATACAAGTACATTTTAAATGTACAATTTCCAGAGAGTGTTAACAACTCCAAATCTATCCCTGTAGATCTTTATTCCTTGAATAAAGGTTGTTACTCCCCAGAATTCTACGGAGAATTTAATGAAAGAATATCTATGAAAGCCAAGCTTTCACCAATTGCTTTATGGGAATTTCATTGTCAGTACCCTCCCACTAACCTCCTTATATACACAAGAATTATTTCGTTTTGAGTCAAATCATAACCATTATGATTATTTCAAAACGTCAGTTCCAAGAACCTTATGCTTGTTTCAATCCAAACATGGATCGAATAACCTGCAAACCTTGTTTGTCGGTTATACAAAATCGTCAGGATGTTGTAAGCATCCTCCAAAAGGTTTCCTTTTCAGGAAAGCGATTTTCATCTGCAACTGACACATTTCATAAATGAAATATGCAGTTATCAACAAGCATCTTCAAAATGGATTTACCATGGCAACAGGTAAAAGGTTGAACCGTTATTAACACTATGTTGATAACGATACCTTTTCGTCAAAAGCCTAGCTTTGTACTTTGGTATGTTGCCTTCCATGTATGTCTTCCTTGAAGACGTTTAATGTACCAATAGGCACAATGCCTTATGGTACAACAACTAGTATCTAAAATAGTTGTTATACATGGAATCCATTTCGGACTCATGGCACTTTGCCATAATAGGGAGTCGATACCTTGTATCACTACCTCATACGTAATCAGTTGGTGTACCTTAAAAGATTAATATCTTTATGAGGTGAGATCAGAAACCCATACCCCAGGTTGTTTTCTGACTCTCTCCGATCTACGCGGTCTTGTGTATTCGAAGATTAATGGTACAGATTCATCATAGATGAACTATTTGTGTTCCATTAAGGACTTCGTGCCTTGAACAGTATTACTCTTTTCTCGATTATCTCGAGTATCACTATCCTCCCACTGACCACTGCATATCGGTATTCCTCTCAGGAAAAACCGCATGGTGAGCAACAATCACATTGTTCTCATGTGAGATTTATAAGTACTATACTTATGGTTTCCCTTAGGATAACCTATATTGGCACTTATCCAATTTGGGTCCTTAGTTTGGTATCATCCAACGTTATGCCTGGCATACCCAAATTATCAGGAATGAGAAACCTCGTTTCTTCTTCCCTGTTCATATCCTATATGACATCTGTCAAACAGATTTATATGGAACCTTATTGTAAATAAGTTATTGCACTGTTAAAACTTATCCGTTGAAGGAAATGGTAGCTCAAAGCGACTTATGATTAGCCTTATCATGTCTAACATGATTCGGTTAATCCGTTCGGACACACCGTCACTTTGACGTGTTCCGGGAGGAGTCCTCATTTGAAAGAATACTATACTCTTTCAAGTATATAAGAAACTTATTGCTTAAGTATTTTCCAATACGGTCTTACCGTGGCGGAATAATACTATAGCCGATCTGTTTGTCTATTTCGTGTCAAAACTGTGAAAGTTTCCGATTTGTGTTCTTCAAAAGAAACACATAACCATACGCGATGTCACATCCGTTTAAGGTCACGAAATATTCATGTTCACATCTAGCCTAGCTAGATATGGGCCCACTTACTTCACCATGAATAGGGCTAACAGGTCGGTGGCCCTTATACTATTACCAAGTAAATAGTATTTTAGGTACTTTACCTAATAAACTAGATTCGCAGACCTTATTTGAATAGTCAAATCAGTCCTAGTACCCACTCTTCAAAAGTGTGGATATACGAGTCTCGTTAAATTGTGTCCTAGACATCAATGCCACAAATAAGTCTCTATTGATCAAATCAATTTGAGCTATTTATTTGTCATTTTATATGTTTGAGATTTTATTTATATTCAAAATATAAATTCTGTTATTTACATCTAATGTATTTATCTCAGTATCATCTTTATATAATAAAACACTTAGTGTTCTATAATATAAAGGTTTTATCCGCAATGGATTAAGCACTGAATAGAGATAATGTCTCTAGTCAAACTAGTTACATTATAACAGTTCCTAATTTAAGTATACATCCGAAGGGTAGTTCCTAAACTTAGGTATCTACGGTCGAAACAGCGACTTTCGTCCCGTTTCCGATTCGCAGAGCAATCTCAGCTTGAAGTCAGTATCCTGCTCAAAGCAGATTCTGAACATCAATACATATATTTTATGTACCACACTAAGTATTTAAAATCTAATTTCAATACTAGCTGTGAACATAACTAAGACAAACATTTTCAAAGTAAGAGCCTTGCCCTTTCTTTAATTCCTTCGTGTCTGCCATATCCAAATGGTAGTCACTTTGGGATATGTCAATTATCATTTTCAATATTTTAGGAACCTTAGGCCAAGCCTTGGGTTTTTAGAATATCGAAACGATGTGCACCTCGTGCTACATGCCCAATTGCAAACTTTGACTTTATCTCATCTAGAATAGTCAATAAATTCTCCAAGAATTATAATTGCAATTTTAATACTTCTTAAATCTAAAATTAGATTTATGACAAGTATATTAAATTAAGCATTAAAGTCATCATCACATAAATCTTCCAAAGATTTTATGCTCTACTTATTTTGCTTAATTTTGGGCTTAAGGTATAATAAGTTATTTTATCAAATAAAGTAACCTATTATTTATTCCCGATTTGAAAATTAAATCATTTAAAATATTTTAATCCGAGATTATATTTTAAATATCCAACCTTTCAATTTTATCTTGATTACAATAGTCCAACTATTTAATCAACAATTAGTGGTACTATATATATTATAATGATTATAATAGTCTAACTATATAATCAAATATAATCCAAATTAATTAACCTCAATTACATTGATTACTATAATCCAATTATAAAATCAACTGTAAACTGAAATTAATTAATTCAAATATATTGATTAATATAATCCAATTATATATAATCAAGTATAATACAGTCCAACTGTTTATTAAAAAACAATTTAAATATTAGTCCAACTAACATTTAATCTAATGACGAAATAATTTAAATGAGCGCGTATGGCGAGTAATTGAACGAGTATTGCAAATTCAATTCTTGCCTCCCACTATTTTTCGTCGAGCCTCTAACCCTCTGTCGAGTACTCGGGAAACCGTGTTTCCTAGTGGGCTAGGATCCCGTTAAATATCACACAATCTTGACTTTGGCCAACAAATTGTATGATAATTAACTAGGTAGATCTCGAAGATCAAATGGATCTCATCCAACTCCTAGATCCAGTAGGTGGACATCCAAGTCCCAAACATATATCTTATATATGCCTATACATCGAATGTATACCCTAACCATTTTCCTCTGAATCAACTAGGCCTTGGCTTTGGCACAACAAACCTAGTGATCCCAGTCAAGCGCAGACCCATTGACATGGAAGCTTCGTAATCAATGTCAATGGACAAGAAGTGGTCTTGACTTTGGCCAACAAACCACAACTTGGACACGACACCGATATGGAACAAAGCCTCGTGATTAAAACACATCTTTGACGGACAAGGGCTTGACTTTGGCCAACAACCCCTGCCAATCTCGGATCTTGAGTAAGAATCACTCAATGGAAGGAAAAACGCATGATATTTAATGAGGGTTTTTCGCGTGCAAATTGGCTACCAATTTATTATCTTTGTTAAGGTCTCATCATCAGACACCCTTAAACATGCATTCTAAACACATAATAAAGCGCATATGTAAAATAATAATGATATGCGGATGGATATTTTACATTGATCCTAGATCAAATCTCTCATTTTCTCTCTCCAAAGCTAGCACATGTATTTACTTCTACCCGTTACACTACACTTCTAAAAAAACCTCATATCATAGAGGGGAATAGGTGAGAAGAGAATACAAAGAATAGGAGATAAGGCTGGACACGCAGGTCCAATTTAATAAATCAAATTTATTACAATTTCCAAAATCGCCCCACCCAACTAATATCCATCCGATATACATTATTCAAACATCACAACCATGTATTCATACAAGCATGTTATCAATCAATCTAATCAATTAATTAATCTTGATAATTAGTGATCATCCAATGTTCAAACAAAGATTTGATTTTGTTCGAGTCAAACTCGTATTGCGAACACGTACTCAAAGTACGATTTCTCAAATAAAATTAAATTACATAATTAAATCCAATTTAATACGTATTTAATTCTAATTCATTATTTAATTTCAAATTAAATATTACACTTTATAAAATAAACCTTTACGACTTAAATTCCAAATTTAATCGTTACGGGTCTCAAAGCCCGATTAATATCCAATATTAATTTAATTAAAGTCCAATGGGCTTTTAATTAATTTCTTGAGGCGTGGACTTTTGGTCAACTCGGGTCAAACCCGCAACCAAAGTCCAATCCGGGAGTTACCCCATAAGCCCATAAATTAATTTAGGCCCATTAGGCCCAATTAAACGTTAAAGGTTCATTAGTCGCATTTGGGCCTTTTGGAAGCGGTTTTGGGCCTAATTGGATCCAACCAATTTTGGCCTAAACCAACTTTGTACAACAAAGTCCAATAAACCCAATAACAACTTCAAAAGCCCAAATCCAATTTTAAGGCCCAATAATTTAATTTCAAAAATTCCAAATTTTCAAATTAAATTACCTAAAGTGTATAGCATTATTAATTACCCAAATCAAAGTTTCTAAAACATCAAATTTGTCCAATTGATCATGCTTATCCAGAAGTGGTGTACGCAGAACCGGTTAAAGCCCTGTACCACCAAGACCAAAATCTATCGATTATCGTAAGTATTAGCGATGTAAGTCTCAGGTAAGACCATACACACCACTACCTTGATTTCGGCCTCCCATAGACACTTAGTCATAATACCAATGGGATTCTGAGGGGTCTATCCAGAGCGAAGCTGTTTCCCGTACCATCGGTGAACACGACCTCCTATCGCACTTCCATAAGTATCCATACTTATATATATGAGAACTATGCCGTTGTGCCCTCACAACGCGCACAAGTGCAATACTAGCCTATTCCGCATTATCGATGTCCTGTCTCGATAATACTCCGGCTAGGGATATTTAATGATTAATCCTTCGGGATTGATACTGTCTCATATCATTCTCAATCCAGGAACTAATCATATGGACCTCTCTTCATTTATACATTTATGGTGATCTAATCACAAATGATGAGAGTGCAATTTCCTTGTCACATAGTTAATTTGTACAACAACACCGTGATCTGTACAAATAGTGACGCTATGGGTCATTTTGTCCAACAATCTCCCACTTGGCACATAGCCAGTCACTCGAGTGTCTAACACCCGAACTATGTACGGTTCGCTCAAATTGCTGAGGAAAGGTTTTCGTCAGCGGATTTGCGTAATTATCTTCTGACGCGATTTATACGATCATCACATCGCCACGATGTATGATCCGAACGAATCAGATGATATAGAAGTATATGTCTGGATCGTCGATGAGACCTTTAATTCCTTAGCCTGTGCTGACGCCTAGCTCAGCTGCTAAAAGAACTATATCTAATCTAATTAGATTTATTTTCGATCCAAATGGCTTCTATTGCTGCCTCAGCTGCAGCAATAATCCGCATTTGTTGTTAATTCGGCAACAGTTATCTTGCTCGGAATATATTTCCAGCTTACTGTCCCGTTATTCAAACTTTATAGTACCGTAGTAGTTATTGTTTGGAAACTTGCAGCGGTGATCCCAGTCACTTCAAGTTGTCTTTCTCCATAGTTTAAGACAACATCTTTAGTTCTCTCAGATACTAACAGATGTTCTTAATGTTCAATCCAGTGACAATACTAGTTATATTTAAAATGTGTAACAACTGTTTATACAGAACAAGTAACTATCCAATAGTCACAAGTTCTGATATCAAATATCAAAACAGTCATTAACATTATTTTAAATAATTAGACGAGAGAATTAGTATCCATACCTACAGTTGTCATATTATGAGAATCAATATCCTCTATACATAACTATATGTATCTCATTTCTTAAGCTTTATAATTTGTGTTCAATTATTCACTACAATTGCAAATAATCGATTAGCAAACTGTGTCAAAACACGTGACTTCTAAAAGTCACTTAAAGCGAAGAAACGTCATTAAAAGATAAACAAATACTAAATGGATTTTCTTAATGCCAGTCAAGAATTCGAGACATGAACTAATTCGTGTCAATTCTGACTGCATAAGAAACAATTCTTTCTAGATTATTATATCCTAAACTAGATATCCTATTAGAATACCTAATCGTGACTTAGAAACTAAGTCACAAACCATCTTGATTTTTGAGAAAATCAGAACAACAGTTCCCGATGGTTTTAACTAATCAAACTATATCTGAGTCTATTGTCTTTCTAGAACCTATTCTAGAATAATGCAAACATTGTTGGGGTTGGTGCTCAGAGCGCCAATTCCCGGTTGTATTTCTTTATGAATACTTCTGTAAAACGTTATTATTATGAATAATATATGCAGTTTATATAATATAATGTATCTTTTAATATGGTAAAGACGTAATGACCTTAGAATGACTAGTCATGATGCTGTTGCAAAAGTGTCGCAACTGACATTGAGTAGTATCATGACGTTTTCATTCTCAGATAGTTCATGGTCAAGGTTTACACTACTTGGTCAGTAAAGTAAACCCGTTGAGACCGGTACATGTCGTATACTGGAATATATGATTCCAATGGTTTCTCAATGAACCATAAGTCTTGGAGACTAGTATAGACGTGTAGGTGTTTATAGCGGATAAACACTGAACGACTCTGTTGGGGTTGGTGCTCAGAGCGCCAATCCGGACCGTATTTATGTCTGATTCATGAATACGAACATCCCCTTATTCCATAATATTACTTATTTATGGTTGCACCTCTTGTTTTTATATATGTATTCGATCTGATTATGATTAGATTGAAACTAAATGTTGTTTAGTGATATGTATATATTAGACAAAGGCCCGATAATATATAATGCAGTACACAGTTACAAAGGGAGTTTGTAATTGACATTGGGAAGTGTCATTGCTATATATATATTATCAAATATAGTTCCTGGTCAAGATTTACTAACACGGGTCGGTTAGTTAAATCCGTGGAGACCAGTACATGTCGTATATCGTGGCTTGGTCCGATGGTTTATTCCAATGAACCATGAGTCTAGGGAGACTCGTATAGACGTGTAGGTGTTTATAGTGGATAAACACTGAACGACTCACCGAAGATTCTTAATGGATGGTACACCAACGTCAATAAGAATCTTCACGGGTTGAGTAGCATAGTGGTCCTTCGACTTGAGACACCATTGTGGATGTATGAGACATCCTCCACACTTGGATGGCAGTCACATCACCGATCTATTTAGATCAGACCTCCGCCTGTTCGTTGGGTGTGGACCGATCATCAGGATATCTTGTGTGTGTCAAGATAGGATCCGTTAGTTATGTGTACAGAGCATAGGTAGTCCATATATAATTAGCAGTCTGTTAAATCTGTGGCCACAGTATACTTCGGAAGTAAGTTCCGAATGTTATTTAGAGATTGCTAATAGATACGTCGACGAGATAATACCTATAGAGATTTTACGTTTACATATATATCCCTGGTATTATCCGGATACCTGTGACGGAAGAATTATACGTATTCAATGACCTCGACCTGTATGATTCAGCTAGTTTATCCGTGGTTGTCATAATTTACGGGTGGATAAATTATGGACACAAAATTGGATTTTGTGACGGATATACCTGAATCTAGAGAGTCTCACTAATGAAATATACTCGTAGAGCACTAGGGCAACTTTTATGAATAATAATGATTATTTATAAATCGTTTAAACGTTAAACGAAAAATACATGCGAACGGACCGAACCGTCATTTCCTAATTAATGTGTATTTGTATTTAATATATGATATTATTAAATACACATTAAAAAATTGTCAAATAAATGTATTTGACATATATCATTAATATATGTATTTGAGATATTTAAAGTAAATATAATACATATATTTGAGATATTTGTATTTGATTAATTATTTAATTATTTAATTGTTAAATGATTAATATAATTAAAATATAAATATCTTACCAAATGATATAGTTAGGAAATGATTATAAGTGTAAATGTTTGACTTTACATTAAAGGAAAAGGTTGTCAAATTGAATTTGACTTCCTTGGATATTTGTTTTAATTGTTAAAATTGAAATATCTCTTTCCTTTAATTTTTTGCGGCCATAAACTTAATGAATATAAGAGTTATATTTTTCTTTGTTGCCATTGTTGACTTTGTTAGAAATATCATTAAAGTGTTTTTGATATTTTAACAAGTTGGTAACATGAAATTGAAATGAAATGAAACTAGTGTAACTTGCATTTGCTTTAGGCCAAATTCGGCCAAGGATTACTTTTAGGAAAGTATATATTGTTTCATTTAATTGTAGGGTTTAAGGAACCTTTTCACTTTATCAAAACTCCATTAAAACAAGGCAAAGAAGGTAGAGAGAAAAGAAAAGAAAAACAAGGAAAAGCTTGGAATTTAGTAAGTATTTCCAACCTTCCATTAGAGAGTAATTTGTTCCTCTTGCCGTTGGCAAAATCTTGTGATGTTCTTGAGTTTTTCAATTCTTTATTCTTTGTACTTTTGATGGATAAAAGTTTGATGAAGGTGATTTGCATGTATGATGTTGGAAGTTTATTACTAGTGTAGTAATAAGCATTCTTTTAAGGTTTTAGAACCTTGTTGCCATTCTAGAGTTATTTACCCACTCTTAAATGACCTATAATTGTGCTATAGTTGTTTCATTGTGTTGATACTTGATTTGGATGGAAGAAACATGATTGAAGTATTGGATTTAACCAATTTGGTTTAATTTGTACAATTTGATGAAATTGAAAAATTAGGGTTTAAGAACCCTTCCAAATTTGGGGATTTTCATATATGTTGTGTATAAGGATGTTATATGATGCGTATAAAGTTTCATGTTGATTGGATTACATGTTGATGTGTTTTGAAGCATGAAATGACAAAGTGCACAATATGGCACCCTAATGGTGCATTCGGCCAAATGGTCAAAATTTGGGATTTATGTTGCCTTTGGTGTTTTGATGTTTTGAACATGCTAAGTTCATCTTAGAAATGATTTAGAATCATTCAAAATTGATTTGATCAATTTCAGACTAAAATGGATAAAATACCAAGTGTAAGGGTAATTCGGTAAATTCACTTAAATATGATTTATTGAATTTTATTTCATAATTTGATTATTGAATAATTAAATAAATATTTTTATTTAATTAATCCGAGAAAATTTTTTGAAATCGGAAAATTTGATTTTCCACCGTTTCCACTGCGTTACCGATGATATTCCCCAAAAAACCCCCTACAAAATGGTATCAGAGAGAGTCTGATTCTAGGCCTCCATAAAATGATTAGCTTGTTTTATTCAATGTTCAATCATGTTTTTCTGACTTTGTACATGCTTGGTTATAATCTAATTTGATTAGATTTAGGGTGTATGACACTTAATGGAATATCCCCGCTTAATAGGTTTTTAAAGTAACTAGTATTTGGAATACTTGTTTCTGGTCCGTCTTGTCAATACGGTTTATAAATATTTTTCTGTGACTACATCCGAGACCGTGCCTTTGCTGTGAGGGTGTAGCCGATAGAGATTTATTTATGCCGGATGTATATTAGATACTAGATAAATTCAAACGAAAATGGAATCCTGAACGTGCCCTAGCTGTCAGGGTTACGCAAGTAACTTGAGTTTATCATTGGCGAGTTTAACCTTGGTACGTCTCCTTGTGGGCCTGCCTTAGCAGCGACAACGAGAAACGGCCAGGATCGAAACCTCGGAGTCACTAGTGAGTGATTGACAATGAGTTGTCTACTTGTGAATATACGTAGGCGAGACCGTGCCTCTGCTGTGAGTCGAAATATATTCATGGGGTCCACTTCCCATTATGGCATTAGATTTAATTATTGAATTTCATTTTTCCGTTGGGGATTACGGTATTACGTAAAATAGTGGGGAGACACTGCTAAGTTTAAAAATTCCTTAACTTTGACAGTGTGTTATTATTATGGAAATAGCCGCTTGTTTGTTTTCCTTAATCTATATTAGATAGAATTAATCTTTTAATTCACTGCACACATATTAAGATATGTTATATGACTTGAATCTTGGTTGCAGTTATTCTAGAATAGGTTCTAGATACTACTAGACTAGGATATTATTAGATTGGTCAAAACCATCGGGAACTATGTTCCGATTTTCTTCAAAATAAAGATGGTTAATGACTTAGTTTCTAAGTCATGATAGATAATCTAGATAGATATCCCTTTTAGGATATAATACTTTAGAGAGAATAGTTTCTTATGCAGTAAGAATTGACTTGAATTAGTTCATGTCTCGAGATTCTTGACTGGCATTAAGAAAGCCCCATTAGGTATTTGTTTATCTAGTAATGACGTTTCTTAGCTTTAATTACCTTTTAGAGGCAATGCGTCTGACACGATTTGCTAATCAATTATTTACAATTGTTGTGAATAGTTGAATGCAAATAGTAAAGCTAAAGAAAGGAGATGTGTATAGTTGTGTATAGAAAATATCGATTTTCACAAATACTACAACCATAGGTATGGGGATACCAGATCTCCCGTCTAGTTGTTTAAAAATATTAGTTAACGATTGTTTTGTTTGATATTGATATCGGAACTTGCGACTATTGGATAGTTACTTGTTCTTAATAAACAATTGTTATATATATTTAAAATATAACTAGTAGTGTCATTGACGTAAAGATAAACATTAAGAAAAATTATTCGGTAATATAAATAATTAGAACGGTGCTTTATGAGTTTAATCACTTAAGCATTAGATGCTTATTCCGTAGGGTAAAGGATGGTTTGATACGAGATCACACCACACATCCTTATCCATTTAATGAATATTGTATTCAGGAAAGTGATTAAGATCTCGTTTAACCAATGATTATCATTGGACCACCAAATTATTTAACTGATACATTGGATGTATGTAGTTTTAATAAATAATAATTGCTTAAGGTAGTTTCTTTATTTCGTAACTTAGTTGATGAATTGTCATAACTTAGTTACGTGTTTCTGAAAGAACACATATTGAAAGTCTGAAAGTATCAAGAACTTTCAATCTGTTCTGATGAAACGTAGATTGAACTTTTTTGACTTGTTCAAATATATTCAATCTAAAGTATTTTGAAACTTGATCCTTAAAATTCATTACATGTCTTTGAACTGTTCAAAGATCTTTGATACGATCAAACATTTGAATTTAAAGCAATTAGTTCTAAGGTTATTCAGTGAATATGATTCATATTCAATATTATTCTTCCACGATTCCATCTGATGGAATTGAGTAGTGGGAGTAGTCGAATCTTATATGATTTGATTCGTTGATATTGAATGTTACCGAATTAGTTTCAATACTCTTGGGAATATGCTCCAGTAACACTAATACATTTCTTTAATTAATGTTCAATTAATTTATACAGTTACAATATGATATGTATAGGTAGAAAATTCGAATCTTGAAAAGTTTGAGATTTGAATCTTTCTTTTATATAATACTTATATAATGAAATTACTTACACCTTGGAGGTATAAGTAAAAGTTTATCATTTATTCTATTAATAGAATATTATATTCTATTTAATAGAATATCTTTCCTACGATCCTAAGTAATAAAATTATTTTTTATTACTTGTGTGTGTAACATCTGATGTTAATTATTTAGAAAAAGACTTGACTTATTGAAGTCAAATGTGAGAATGATAAATTATAATTGGAACTATGTAATTAATAAGATGAAACAACCCTTATACATCTTCTATATAAGTCTAATAGGATATCAGAATCATTTACGAGTATTTGATACTTAATGGTTCTGTTGTTTTCTTACCGAAGAAAATTATCCTATAACTTATAATGAAAGAGATATTTGATATCGATTCTGGAAGTTCACCATTGAACCATAGATCTAAGATTGTTCATAACTTACTACGATAAAGTTTTGAACTTGATTACGCTTTCATTATGAATTAGTTCATGATATGTGTTAATTGTTTGCACAGCGAAAGCAGTATGAGCTTGTTAAAGGTTTAACCTTTACAGTATGACAGTGAGAAAAGTTATACTCAACAATCTATTGTAGATTCTGAGAAAACTTATCTCTAGTCAAACTAAATGAACAATTAGAGATATATTGGTTAATGTTGATACTAAACTGTACATTTTAGCTAAAGAATGCAAAGTGGCGTTTTTTTTTGAATAACTTATTCAGATAAGAGATCAGTTGTGATTTCTTTGTTTGAAGAGTTCATTCTGGAATGGCCCTAGAGTTTGTGTTCTGTTGAGATCGCAGTTTTGTGCTAAGCTTATAGAGCCTATTGTAGACTCGGATAAGTCTTACAGAAATATGTGTTCTCTATTTTTGATATCGTCAGATTGTCTGATCTTGTCAAAGTATATAGAATACATATGTGATAAAAGGGTTAGTGGGAGCGTACAAATTACTTTCTAGTGTTATATATCCTAACAACATTATCATTATTATAGTAATAATGAGATGTTTGTGAGATAAAAGATTTACCTAAGTCTTCTTTACTCCGTGAAAGCAGTGGGAGTAGTCTCTGTTATATTTGATATAAGTTTTATATAAGATATAAAACTAAGAGACTTATGAGATACTCCTATTATTCGTACATTAGATATGATCTAATAAAGGACATAACTAGGCTATCTGTATGACAGTTAGTATAACTATTGGACAGTTATTGTGTGTATTATATAAAGTATTCATCTTTCGTAAATGGATTCCTTTTTCGAAAGAGATATTGATTAGAATGTCTAATCAATCTTATGTATCATTTGATGATGACATAATAAATACTTTATAATGTTCGAATGTAGATATCGATTTAATCGTAATTGTTACGAGTTATTTTGATATCCCATAGACCATAGGATGGATCTTGAAACACGTTCTTTGTGATCCTTGAGATATTAAGAACGAGTTTCTAATTCATGGAGAATACAGTCTGCAACCATTAGGGTCATATTAGTTTTGAGACTAATTATGACGTTAGACATTCTACGTTATAAAGAGTCACAAAAGTTGCAGTGGGAGTGTCACGCATGATTCCACTTTTTCAGTGGAATTAGATGCAACTTATGAAGTATTGACATATGAAGTTGCATAGTGACCTTATAATTATAAGCTTTCTATTGGTGTTGTGCTTGCGGTTGTCCACATAGTATTTTGGATTTGATCCCTAAATACTGTAACAACTCAGAAGTTGTAGCACAATAATGATGTAGCATCAAAATCATATTAATGTGTAATTTAGATTCTACAAAAATGAATGATGCTAGCTATGGGAAACGATGGAGTTTGTTAGACAAACTCAATATGTCATAGCGGACCTGCTTTTTGTTGCCTACCTCTTAAGTATTGGGTGAGCTTTTGAGGGCCATGTGCATACGATACACATTGAGATGTGTATATGATACCGTGGATTGACACTAGAGCAAGTGGGAGAAATTGTTGGGGTTGGTGCTCAGAGCGCCAATCCGGACCGTATTTATGTCTGATTCATGAATACGAACATCCTCTTATTCCATAATATTACTTATTTATGGTTGCACCTCTTGTTTTTATATACGTATTCGATCTGATTATGATTAGATTGAAACTAAATGTTGTTTAGTGATATGTATATATTAGACAAAGGCCCGATAATATATAATGCAGTACACAATTACAAAAGGAGTTTGTAATTGACATGGGAAGTGTCATTGCTATATATATATTATCAAATATAGTTCCTGGTCAAGATTTACTAACACGGGTCGGTTAGTTAAATCCGTGGAGACCAGTACATGTCGTATATCATGACTTGGTCCGATGGTTTATCCCAATGAACCATGAGTCTAGGGAGACTCGTATAGACGTGTATGTGTTTATAGTGGATAAACACTGAACGACTCTTAATGGATGGTACCAACGTCAATAAGAATCTTCACGGGTTGAGTAGCATAGTGGTCCTTCGACTTGAGACACCACTGTGGATGAATGAGACATCCTCCACACTTGGATGGTAATCACATCACCGATCTATTTAGATCAGACCTCCGCCTGTTCGTTGGGTGTGGACCGATCCTCAGGATATCCTGTGTGTGTCAAGATAGGATCCGTCAGTTCTGTGTACAGAGCATAGGTAGTCCATATATAATTAGCAGTCTGTTAAATCTGTGGCCACAGTATACTTCGGAAGTAAGTTCCGAATGTTATTTAGAGATTGCTAATAGATACGTCGACGGGATAATACCTATAGAGATTTGACGTTTACATCTATATCTCTGGTATTATCCGGATACCATGACGGAGGATTATACGTATGCAATGACCTCGACCTGTATGATTCAGCTAGTTTATCCGTGGTCGTCATAATTTACGGGTAGATAAATTATGGACACGAAATTAGATTTTGTGACAGATATACCTGAATCTAGAGAGTCTCACTAATGAAATATACTCGTAGAGCACTATGACAACTTTTATGAATAATGATGATTATTTATAAATTGTTTAAACGTTAAATGAAAAATACATGCGAACGGGCCGAACCGTCATTTCCTAATTAATGTGTATTTGTATTTAATATATGATATTATTAAATACACATTAATAAATTGTCAAAAAATGTATTTGACATATATCATAATATATGTATTTGAGATATTTAAAGTAAATATAATACATATATTTGAGATATTTATATTTAATTAATTATTTAATTATTTAATTGTTAAATGATTAATATAATTAAAATATAAATATCTTACCAAATGATAAGTTAGGAAATGATTATAAGTGTAAATGTTTGACTTTACATTAAAGGAAAAGGTTGTCAAATTGAATTTGACTTCCTTGGATATTTGTTTTTTAATTGTTAAAATTGAAATATCTTTTTCCTTTAATTTTTTGCGGCCATAAACTTAATGAATATAAGAGTTATATTTTTCTTTGTTGCCATTGTTGACTTTGTTAGAAATATCATTAAAGTGTTTTTGATATTTTAACAAGTTGGTAACATGAAATTGAAATGAAATGAAACTAGTGTAACTTGCATTTGCTTTAGGCCAAATTCGGCCAAGGCTTACTTTTAGGCAAGTATATATTGTTTCATTTAATTGTAGGGTTTAAGGAACCTTTTCAATTTATCAAAACTCCATTAAAACAAGGCAAAGAAGGTAGAGAGAAAAGCAAAGAAAAACAAGGAAAAACTTGGAATTTAGTAAGTATTTCCAACCTTCCATTAGAGAGTAATTTGTTCCTCTTGTTGTGGGCAACATCTTGTGATGTTATTGAGTTTTTCTATTCTTTATTCTTTGTACTTTTGATGGATAAAAGTTTGATGAAGGTGATTTGCATGTATGATGTTGGAAGTTTATTACTAGTGTAGTAATAAGCATTCTTTTAAGGTTTTAGAACCTTGTTGCCATTCTAGAGTTATTGACCCACTCTTAAATGACCTAGAATTGTTCTATAGTTGTTTCATTGTGTTGAGATTGTTTTTGATGGAAGAAACATGATTGAAGTATTGGATTTAACCAATTTGGTCTAATTTGTCCAATTTGATGAAATTGAAAAATTAGGGTTTAAGACCACTTCAAAATTTGGGGATTTTCATATATGTTGTGTATAAGGATGTTTATATGATGCATATAAAGTTTTATGTTGATTGGATTACATCTTGATGTGTTTTGAAGCATGAAATGACAAAGTGCACAAATGGCACCCTAATGGTGCATTCGGCCAAATGGTCAAATTTTGGGATTATGTTGCCTTTGGTGTTTTGATTTTTGAACATGCTAAGTTCATCTTAGAAATGATTTAGAATCATTCAAAATTGATTTGATCAATTTCAGACTAAAATGGACAAAATACCAAGTGTAAGGGTAATTCGGTAAATTCACTTAAATATGATTTATTGAATTTTATTTCATAATTTGATTATTGAATAATTAAATAAATATTTTTATTTAATTAATCCAAGAAAAAGTTTTGAAATCGGAAAATTTGATTTTTCACCGTTTCCGCTGCGTTACCGATATTCCCCCTAAAACCCCTACAGACTCACCGAAGATTCTTAATGGATGGTACACCAACGTCAATAAGAATCTTATCGGGTTGAGTAGCACTTGTGATTCTTCGACTTGAGATACCACTGTGGGCGCATGAGACATCTTCCACACTTATATGGCAGTCATGTCACCGATCTATTTAGATTAGACCTCCGTCTGTTCATTGGGTGTGGATAGATCCTCAGGGTGTCTTGTGTGCATCGAGATAGGATCCGTCAGTTCTGTGTATCAGAGCATAGGTAGTCCATATGATTAGCAATCAGATAAAAACCATGGGCCCGTGGTACATCTTAGAAGTTAGTTCTAAATGTTCTTTTTGAGATTTTTAATAGAATAGTCGAGTGGATAATCCCTATAGAGATTTGACGTTTATATCTATGTCTCTGGGATTTATCTGTATACCTGTGACGGAGGAATTATACATTTTCCATGACCTCGACCTGTATGATTCAGGGAGTTTATTCGTGGTCGTCATAATTTACTGGTGGATAAATTATGGACATGAATTTGGATTTCGTGACGGATATGCCTGAATCTAGAGAGTCTCACTAATGAAATATACTCGTAGAGCACTAGGGCAACATTTATAAATAATATTGATTATTTATAAAGTCGTTTAAAGGTTAAACGAAAATGCATGTGCAGGGACCCGATAATCATTCCTTAATTTTTATGTATTTGCATTAAATATTAGATTAATTCAAATACACATTAATTAATTGTCAATTGAGATATTTGACTAATATTATAAATATATATATATATGTGTGTTTGATATTTATTGTAAATATAATACATATATTTAATATATTGTATTTAGTTAATTAATTAATTATTTAATTGTTAAATGATTAAATTAATTAAAATATAAATATCTTAAAGTTATGATATTTGTTTTAATGACCAAGTTGCAATTGTTGACTAAGTTTAAAATGTCAATAAAGTGTAATGATCATTATTAACAAGTTGGCAAGTTGAACTTTAATAAAGCAAAAATTAAATATCTTGATATTTGGTATATACCAAATTCGGCCAAGGCCAAATTGATAGGGTATATATTGTTTTGTTTTTCATTAGGGTTTTATCACCATCAACACTTATCAAATAACTCCATTAAAAGAAAACAAGAGAAGCTTGGGAGAAAAGAAGAGAAAACAAATGAAAGCTTGGAATTTAGTAAGTTTTTCAAACTTGCTATTAGAGAGGAAAATTTTCCTTGAGTTCTAGGCTTCATGCTATGAGTTTCTTATGTTTTTCTATTCTTTATTCTTTGTGTTTTTGGTGGATGGAAGTTTGATAATGGGGTTGAGCATGTATTAAGTTCATAGAATGCTTATAAGCTGTTAACTAACATTCTTTTGAAGTTTTTGAAACTTTTTGCTAATCTAGAGTTTTTGACCCACTCTTAAATGACCTAGATTTGATCTATAATTATTTCATTATGGTGAGGCTTGATTGTAATGGAAGAAACATGATTGAAGTATTGGATTTTGTTAATTTGGTCTAATTTGTCCAATTTGAAGAATTGAAAAATTAGGTTTAAGACCACTTCCAAATTTGGGGCTTTTCATTTATATGGTGTATTTGGATGTGTATATGATACATATTAAATCTTATGTTGATTGGATTTCACTTGCACGTGTTTTGAACAATGGAAGTGCAAAATGCACTTAATCCCCCCTAATGAGGCTCTCGGCCTTGGTGGACAAAAATTGGGACTTTTGTTACAAAATTTATTTTAACATTTGGGATATATTAAATTCATATTAGTAATGATTTAGAATCATTCAAAATTGTTTTGAACAATTTCGGACTAAAATGAACAAAATACAAGGTATATGGGTAATTCGATAAATTCACATAAATTTGATTTATAGTGGTTTATTTCGTAATTTGATTATTGGATAATAAAATAAATAAGTTTATTTTATTAATCCGAGAAAAAGTTTTGAAATCGGAAAATTTGATTTTCCACTATTCCACTGCGTTACCGGATTCTCGTAATAAGACCCCTACAACCATAAGTAAAGTCAGAAAAGTTATTATAGTAATAAACATGCAGTGGATTAGAAGTAAAATTCTATAAACTAAATAGAACAATAGGAAAACGAAAGCAGAATATTCCATAATATTACGCACTGCTTAAGTTATGGATTTTAAACTCAGTAGTGTCTCCCACTACTTTACGTAATATCGTAATCCCCAACGGACAACGGGAATTCAATAATTAAATCGAATTCCATAGTGAGAGTAGGATCCCATGAATATATTTCGAATCACAACTTTGGCACGTTGTCGCCTACGTATATTCATTAGGTAGACAACTCATTGACAATCACTCACCAGTGACTCCTGGTTTTGGTCCTGACCGTTTCTCGATGTGACAAATTTGGCACGTTCACAGGGAGGCGTATCAAGACTACACTTGTCAATGACAAACTCAAGCTACCGGTGTAGTCCTGACAGCTTTGGCACGTTCAGGATTTCCACTTTCACTTGAATTTGTCTCTTATCATATAAGTTCTACCGGCGCAAATGAACTACCATCAGCCATAACTACACAGCTTTGGCACGATACAGCTACAGCATCATGAAATCAATTGCATCTGTATTGACAAGGCGGACCAAGAAACATGTATCCTATACACGTTACTTTACATCCATATTTCAAAGCAGGGATTTTCCTATGGAAGCAATACTCTACATCCAATGCAGAATTTTAATCTAAATCATTTTCTAAACATTTCAATTCTACCTATAGAAAACATAACTTAATTTAACGATTAAATTTACGTTAGCGAAGAACTGAAAAGTAAAGAAACATATTTAGATTCCTAGCATGTGCGAACATAAAAATTGGATTACATATAAAATATCAAGCATGATTAATGTAATGGATGAAGCATCAGACCTACTCTGATACCATTTTTGTTGGGGTTTTGGGCGTTGGGGGCAGCGGAAGCGCGGGTTCGGGCGAAATCGTATTTTAAAACTTTTCAAAATACCAAATAAATTATTCAATATCTAATATAAATAATTTATTCATATTTCACCTAAACTTATTTATTCAATATCAAATATTGACATAAACTTGTTAAAAACTCGCGAAACTTTTACGAAAACCGTTTTCCGCAAAATGACGCAAAACGCGTTTTCGACTGAACCGACTACCCGACACTTATGGAAACTGCCCAGGTTAGTTCTGAATGGGTTTTATGGCGGAAATCCGGTAACGCAGCGGAACAGTGGAAAATCAAAATTTTCCGATTTCAAAACTTTTTCTTTAATCAATTAAATAAACTTATTTATTTAATTAACCAATTATCAAATTATGAAATATTACACAAGAAATCAAATTTTTGCGTAATTACCAAATTGCCCCAAAACTTTGCATTTTGTTCATTTTAGTCCTAAATTGTTCGAAACAATTTTGGATGATTCTAAATCATTTCTAAGATGATTTTAACATGTCATACACATCAATAATCAAATTGCAACATGAACCCCCAAAAAAAGTCAAATTGCCGTGAGCCCCCAACCATGGCCTGACCGGCGTAAACACACACGTATAACGCAAGCGCACGTATCGTTCAAGTAGTATAAAAATATTGATCCCACGAGGACTTAATTCCTACTGTTGTTATTAATTATTAAATCTATTTATTTACAAATATCTAATTGAGGGTGAAGAGAATGATTACTTGATTGATTTGGTTGATTGTAGTTTTTGAAAAATAAATAAATAAATAAAAAGACAAAATAAAATACTAAGGAAAATAACAAAAGACACAAAGATCTAGGGTTGTGAATCATTCTAATATCTTTTAAAAGATGAAGTGATTATTTTATGTTTGTGTAATAAATCAGTTTACTAACCTGGAACACGAAATTATGCAAAAGCCTCTGTCGATGGTCAGACGCAAATACCCAGTTTAACCCAATTGAACCATATATCTATGTCAACCAAATTATCTGGATTCATTAAGTTTAAGTTCCAATTATGGCTACCCCCGCCCGACAGGTATATGTCTATCCTGTAAGGAAATCTATTAAAGGGTTATCTATCCTCAAGGAAGATCGTGGGCTATTAAGTCTAAGGCTGAAACCTAAAATCCCTATGTCTAGTTCATTTTAGATTTACCACATCAATCTTATTGGTGATCAGACAACAAGAAGCATTAAGCTTAAGACTTAATAAGTAAATCTTTAAATTACACAAACTATAAAATAACCCCTTATAAACCGGTGATATTAGAATTCATCACAACCCCAGATAACTAACACATAACTAGGGCTAGTAAAGACTTAAAAGTAAAAGACATAAAGTAAAAATGTTGAAAAGTAAATTGCTGAAAAGTAAATGACGGAAGTAAATGCTGAAATTAAATACTGAAAATTAAATGCTGAAAAGTAAATGCTGAAAGTAAATTACTGAAAAGTAAATGCTGAAAGTAAATTGCTGAAAGTAAATTGCTGAAAAGTAAATGCTAAAAAGTAAATGCTGAAAGTAAATTGCTGAAAAGTAAATGCTGAAAGTAAATTACTGAAAAGTAAATAAAGTAAAAGTACAATAAAAGAAAATGCTGAGGTAAAATAATCCACTTTTATTACTTCTATTTTAGATATCTCCCTTAATATAATATATTAATTTTGCATGATAATTACCAACAAGTCATATAGGCGGTATCCAGATTAAGTAAATTAATAATTAATTACCAACCGACCAATCAGGCGGTATCCAGTTTAGTCAGGTTAAAACCAATTTAAATAATTACCAACCGACCAATATGGCGGTATCCTCGTTAAGTCAGGTTTTAACTAGTTTATATATTATAATTAAGGGAGATTAATCTAAATATTAGTAATAAAAGTCTTACCTTTTATCCCAACAAAGGGGAGTTACCTCCTCATTACTGAAAAGTAAAAACTCTGAAAATTAAAGAAAGAAAAGTATTGTGCGTAAAAGTAAATTGCGGAAAGTAAAAACTGAAAAGTAAAGAAAAGAAAGTGCGAAATCGGAAATTAATTACTGATAATTTTTGGTGATGATTTGATAATTTTTATTATTTATTTTTTGCTTTGAAAATGATTGAAAGTGACTTTAATAATTACACACAACACACTTCTGGATGATTCA